>JAZBGY010002191.1:0-12723 GCA_037414755.1 Lydus trimaculatus
AAATGGCGGTCGTAGCTTCACTCGAGAAGCGATATACTCCCTCCATATACTTATAACCTCCTTGAATTCGGTCGTATAACGATGGGGATTTTTTATATATTGTGTTGGTGGTATTGATTGTCTTTTTTTTATAGGTTATATTTGTTAATTATTGTTTTTCAAAAATTTATTGAATTTATTTAAACAATTAATATGTAAATGTTAGTTGATAAGATGTATTTTTGGAAGAATTTAAATAAATTTCCATATTTTTATCGTATTTGTTATACAATAAAACTTTTTAAACGATATGAATCGAATCAAATCAATGTAATTAAATCAAAGTCTTCCACAATAACAATACCAGATCAACTTATAACTGAATATATTTGGAAAAACTGTGATAAATGGTACAATAAGACGGCAATAGTAAGTTGTTTTGATATCGTCCCTTATTTGTTTAAAAAAAAAAAAAATTAAACAAAAAAATCAGATTTGTTTTGAAACAGGTAGAAGTTACACATTTGAAGAATTGAGAAATCAATGCCAAATTCTAGCAAATAATTTACGTTCTTATTTACAAATTAATGATAATAGTGTAGCTATAATTTTACCAAATATACCAGAATTTGCCATCATTTTTTTAGGTGCACTAGAAGCTGGATTATTAGTAACAACAGTAAACCCATTCTACACTACTGGTGAACACTTTTAATAAATTAATCAAAATCTAACTAAAATTGTTTGATTTTAGATGAAATTGTAAGACAATTAGACAACTCAGGAGCAACAATATTATTTATCGTACCTGAATTGTGTTCAATTATTAAAAAATGTTTAATTTTATTAAATAGAAATCTTACAGTTATTGTTGTGAATGTTGAACAGGTAATTGGTGGGTAATATTTATGCAATTTTCAACTGTAAAATTTAAAGTTTTTTAGAATGGTGTGATACCGGATGATTTTATCAAATTTACCGATTTATTAAAAACGAATTATAGCAATTTAGAACGAAATCTTATAACAAAATCTTTATCATCACATCAAATTGCCATTTTACCATACTCTAGTGGTACTACTGGTTTAACAAAAGGTGTACAATTAACACATAGAAATGTTGTTGCAAATTTACTACAAATGTCATCACGTGATTTTATTATCAATCACGAAACTCGAAGTAAATAATCATCGGTATAGGATGATTGCGCCGATATTACCTAAGTCCTCTCAAAAAACTGGACAAAGCAGACAGTGAGATGTCGATGTAAGCAACGTGCCTGTTGAAGTGGCGAAGAGGTCTCTCAGAAACCACTAAGAACAATAGATCAGCTGTGGCCCCTATACAGTCGCCGATAATGTCCAGCAGGTCCATAATCTCAGAGGACCATTACGCCGCCACTAGTAATACACGAAATTGCTTGCACGACTTAGGCCGACTCAGGTAATATCGGCGCAATCGCCCCATGCCTAAAACCACGGTTTAGTGATGTTTTATATGTTCGATTAAGTTTGAGACATATTTGTAGATGATTATCAAGATGTAGTACCTGTATTCTTACCATTATTCCATATCTATGGTTTAGTAGTGGTATTTTTAAATTTCTTATCACAAGGTTGTAAATTGATAACAATACCAAAATTTATACCATCACAATTTCGACGACTTTTACACAATTATCAACCAACATTAATATTTGCAGTACCACAAATCAGTAAGATTTATATTATTTTCATTAGAAAATTTGTAAAAAATCATTAAATTGTTTACAGTTAATTCAATTTTATGTAATTCTAAGATAAAATATGATGATTTAAAATGTATAAGAACGATAGTATCAGCTGCTGCACCATTAAGTATTGAAGCTGTTGATAATTTTAATAAAAAAACCTACGGTCAGATTAATTTATTACAAATGTACGGTATGACAGAAACATCACCATTAACATTAATGCAAACAATCAAATTGGAGAATGGTACAAAAATTGGTGGTAGTGGATTTTTAATACCAAACACACAAGCTAAAATATTACCTTTATGTGATGATGATAATAATATCAACGGTTTAAATTCGAATGAAATTGGTGAATTAGCCGTTAAAGGACCACAAGTAATGCAAGGTTATCACAATAATCCCAATGCAACTAAACAAGTCTTTTGTGATGATAATAATTGGTTACGTACCGGTGATGTTGGTTATTATGATGAAGATCAACATTTTTTTATTACTGATCGTTTAAAAGAATTGATAAAAGTGAAAGGTTTTCAAGTAGCACCAGTTGAATTAGAAAATATTTTATTAAAACATCCATTTGTATCGGATTGTGCTGTTATTGGGGTACCACATCGTGTACAAGGTGAAGCACCAAAAGCTTTTGTTGTTTTAAAAACAACAACAACAACAATAATAAAATCACAAGAATTAAAAGAATTTGTTGATAATCGTGTAGCAAATTATAAACGTTTAATTGGTGGTGTTGTAATTATTGATAAAATACCGAGAAATTGTGCTGGAAAAGTATTACGACGGCAATTGCGTGAATTATAAGGAAATACAAATAGATTCAATAGATAATCGCGGATTTTTCTTTATTTCTCTTTATATAGAGTCGTACTTACCTTTCTCATTATATTTCCTTGTCCGTGGAGCTTCCCCCGATGTAAAAACTATAAAAACGAAGTATTAGGTGTCGGAATTAATTCGTAGCGTTTTACAAGAGATGACATAGGTAGTACCGCCTTCCATTGTTACCTTCAATAATGCGTACGCTTCTTTATTGCTCTAGGTGCTCAAACGGAGCACGGCCGGAGTACGTCAAAGAGCTGTCAGAGTAGATTAGGAGCGCACAAATGCAAATATTTGACAATTATTTTGAAATTACATTACTTTGAAAAGTGCTGCCGAAATTCATCGTATTTTAGTGGAAGTTGATGGTGATCATGCTCTAGCTGAGCAAACGCATCGGAAGTGGTTTGCACACTTTAAAAGTGGTGGTTTCAACTTGGAAGACAAGGAACGAACTGAACAGCCGAAAAACTTCAAATTGGAAGATTTTGAGGCACTGCTCGATGAAGACACATGTCAAACACTTTAAAAATTCTCTGGATTTTTGGGAGTTGACTTATCAATGGTAGGAAAACGACTTAAAGTCATGTGGGCGATCTACAAGCAAGCAAACTGGATCCCATACGAGCTGAAACTGAGGGACGTTGAAAAGCGTTTTTGGATTCGTGAACTGTTGCTTCAACAGAAGAAAAGGAAGGGATTTTTGCATGGAATTGTTACTGGCGATGAAAAGTGGATCCATTACGACAATCCAAAACGCAGCCAATCATCATAACCAGTGTCGAAGCCAAATATCTATGAGTCCAAGCTCATGCTCTGTATTTGGTGAGATAAGAAGGGTGTGATCTACT
Organism: Lydus trimaculatus; assembly: GCA_037414755.1. Taxonomy (NCBI): domain Eukaryota; kingdom Metazoa; phylum Arthropoda; class Insecta; order Coleoptera; family Meloidae; genus Lydus; species Lydus trimaculatus. Next base: position 3,397 of record JAZBGY010002191.1, read on the forward strand.
GTGAGCCGCTAAAATCGAATGAGACTATAACTGGGGATCGCTACCGACTAGGATTGATGCGCTTGAGCCCTGCATTAAAAGGAAAACATCCGGAATACTACGAAGAAATCATTTTGCAACACGAAAATGCCCGGTCAAAACATACTTGGAAATGCTCAAATGGGAAATCTTAACCTACCCACCATATTCTACAGATGTTGCTCCTTCCGATTACCACTAGTTTTGATCGATGACTCACGACCTGTCTGAGCAGAAATTTGTTTATTAAGAAGATTGCAAAAAATGAGTCGATTCGTGGATTGCATCTAAAGACGTTAAAAAATACCTACGAATTAATTCAAACACCTAATAATTTAAAGAATTGCTTCTAAAAGTTTATTGCCCCCTATTTGATAAAAATAATGCAGCAATTTATAAAATTAATTTCGTATCAACTGTTAGATTCTCCATTGTTCCATGATAAAGTATATCTCTGATAAGACGTTCAGCTATACAACGTTGTTCCTCAGCCATTTCCCTTAATTGATGTGCAACATTACGTGCAATCGTCTCAAACAAATCACTATCATAATGTTGAACATTATCAAAATTATCAATAGATTCTTCACCTAGATTGAGTTTATCATCACTGAAACTCTGTTCTTCTTCTTCTTCTTCTTCATCGTCATTTTCCTCGCCGTCGTCTTGTTGTTGTTGTGGTGGTGATTCATTTGAAATCACAATCATCTCTTGATTTGTAGAATCATCCGTTTCGCTATCGTTATACCGTTTGATTTTTGCCTTAAAATTCAATTTTATTACAATATTTTTTAGATACAATGTTCGACTTAATAAATACCGTTGGATTGTCATCATCATCATTGAATTTACGTTTTAATAATTTATTAAATTCCGGCCGTAAAAATTCCAACATTTCATAAAAACACCATTGTGATTTATAAATTTTCCCTAATGTTTTATAACGTTTCATTTTAACAGTTTCACGTAGAAATTGTCCTCTTAATGTGCGCATTTTACGTAAAATATCATGTTCTTTAAATTCTTTACCAGTTGTACGTATTAATTCATTTGTAACTTTTTTGATTGCTTCTTCACGTTTCATACGACTCTTATAATCCGGATCGGATGCTGAATATAAACATGGATATAATTTATATGTATTTATCAATAATGCTGTATGTTCTAAACTCCAATAGCATAATTTCTAGAAATTAGAATCGTTTTTTTAATTAAAAAAAAACATCTTGAATGATAAAATTTGATGTTACTTCCAAACGAATATCCTCTGTACTGTTATTCTGTTCATCACCATCAAAACTTTCTGATTGATCAAAACTATCACTACTACTACTATCATTAGCTGTAAATAATAATAAATTATAATACCACAATTGTGGTTTATAGATATCTTCTGGTTTAGTGGCTGTCTCTTTTGATTTGATAACTTTACGATGTTCTTTACGAAATGAATTACGTAATGATTGTATTTTTAAACGTACAAAATCCTCATCCGCTTCTGGATAATATTCATGGACTTTTGTTAATAAAATTTCATAAGCTTCAGAACGTTCATAACGATCATTACGTTTTGGATGTGATTTATCCCATAATAATGGTAATTGACGATATGCTGTTATCAAATCACGCACAAACATATGATGTTCATTTAATGCATTAACCTTTGTTTCCATTCTATTTCGTTACGTTTTTATTTTGATAAAAATTCAATTTTCAAACATTCTTTTTTATTATTATTGTTGTTTTGATAATAAAATTGGGTTATGTTCGAAGTGACAGTTCTATAAACTGTCAAAATTACGCTGTTGCCAAATATTACACAATATGACGCGTTATCTTTATTATTTTGTTAATAAATAATTATTTCCAAATTTTCAACAATCTCATATCTAGTTATTATCGTGGTTTTGATTATAATTTGAAGACATTTGCAGTTTTGTTCATTTATTACAATTTTAATAATAGTGCAATATGACAACATTAATTGGTTGCACTATCTAATTTAGCTTGCGTACGCATTTGATTTCAATAATTTCTGATGACGTCCTGTGATTAATTTTGGCGGTTAATTTAAAAAATCATTTCCTCAATAACTCGTTTTAAATCAAATAAATATAATTAAATACAGCAAGGTTTTCTATATGTGCACTCAGGGCTGTGTGATAGGTGGGCCCGCACACGGGCCCACCAGGTATAGGGCCCAAAAATGATCCACTATGAGGTGTTTATTTGTTGATTTTGATTGTTTTTAACATGTGTATAATTTAAGTAAAGGCCCCCATCTGCATGTTTGCACCCGGGTCTCTGAATATATTTGCACTCCCTTGCGTGCATTGTTATCGTGATAATATAGATAAGAATAACTAAAACTATAATTAGCAATCATAATACTTGTTCAAATGAAAAACGTTAAATTTGAAAATGAAGCATGTTTTTGTTTCTATTTTCATGAATTTAACGGCACTCTACCATTGTTTATTTCCTTTAAACGTTGTTTAAATTGTTGGTGACAATGATAAGAGTTTAAAAGAAATAAATTACTAAGCCGATTATTGATTATAAAAAAAAATGGTTTTATAAATTTTCCTAATAGTCTAAACAAAGGAGGTTTTTTGCATTAAACTTTGGATTCTGATTTACATGAAAAAATGCATTATTTATCTATTAATTTATTATACCTTCGACTTTTCTGGAGTTTTACACTTACCTTAATTCATATTAAATCGCAAATATGTTCGTTAAAACAAAATTATTAACAAATTCAATAAAATATCGTTTTCAACAACAAAATCTATTAAAATTCAATGAAAATATTCGAAATTTTTCAAATAATAATAATAATATCATTACATCCGGTTTACCAGATATTGAAATACCAAACATAACAATATCTGAATTGGTTAAATCAAAAACGGAAAAATTCACCAATTTTACAGCTGCAGTAAGTTATCCTATTATATCTTTGAAATTTCTATTCAATTTTCTTATTATAAGGAATGTGGTTTAACTGGTAGAAAACTCACTTATCTTGATTTACATAAAAAATCGACAAATTTAGCAAAATCATTACGCAAAAAATTGAATTTACATGAAGGTGATGTTGTTGGTGTACTTTTACCAAATATTCCCGAATATACTGTTATTATACTTGGAATATCGGAAGCTGGATTAATATTAACACCCATAAATCCCATTTATACACCTGGTATGTTTTATATATATAGATTTATATATTGTTAAAAGTTACAACTCGATCGGCGCCCGGACTCGAACCCAGATCATCCACCTTGCCGATTAGTCGTGTTACCGTTTAGTAAACGGCAAGTTGGAGATCTGTTTTTATTAGATTATCTATAAAGTTTTCAATAATTCTAGAGGAAATTGGACGACAATTAAAGGATTCCTCAGCTAAAGCTGTAATTACTTTAACAAATTTTTGGCAAATTGCAAAGTCATCTGAACAATTACTCGAGAGAAATTTACCGATTTTAACAATTAGAACACAGGTAAATACGTATATCATCAAATTAAAGTTCACTTTTTATCTTATCTACATATTTACAAAACAAACTCGATCAAATTCCACAATTAATTATTATTTTAATAGAGAGATGAGTCATTACCTGGTGGAGCTATAGATTTCAGCGAATTCACTGATAATATTGTTGATTATGATAATATCCAACCACGACAACCATCAGATATTGCCATTTTACCATATTCAAGTGGTACTACTGGTCTACCAAAAGGTGTTGAATTAACGCATAGCAATATTGTAGCAAATGTCTCACAAATTATATCGCCAGATATCAACATTATGCAAGACGCTACAGGTAGGCTTTATAGAAGGCAAATTGATCAAAATTCGTAATTATCTTTTATTTTTTTTGGAATACAATAAGAGTCCCATCAAAACGTATCTCCTGCAATTCTACCAATTTTCCACATCTTCGGTAATATGGCCATTTTATCTAGTTTGTGTAATGGTTCGAAATCGGTAATGTTACCAAAATTTCTACCCGAACTTTATGTGAATGTTTTGAACAAACATAAAGCTGATGTTTTATTTGTTGTACCACCAATTGTTTTATTTTTAACCAATCATCCAATGGTTCAAAAAAATCATCTACAAACGATTACAACAATGATGTGTGGAGCTGCACCACTTGGTATACGTGATGAACAGAAATTTCTAGAAAAAGCCAATAAACAAATCAATCTTCTACAAGGATATGGTTTAACAGAAACATCACCTACAATCAGTATAACATCGATAAAATCAAAACAATCAAATCCAACAATCAGTGGTTCGGTTGGACGACCAATACCAAATACATTATGTAAAATTATCGATATTGAAACGAATGAAGATGTTGGTGGTGATACAACGGGTGAATTACTTGTTAAAGGTCCACAAGTAATGAAAGGTTATCATAATAGACCGAAAGATACTGACGAGGCATTTTTAAACGGTTGGTTACGTACCGGCGATATGGCTTATTATAACACTGATAATAATGTAATTTATATTACTGATCGTTTGAAAGAATTGATAAAAGTGAAAGGTTTTCAAGTACCGCCAGCTGAATTAGAAGAGATCATACGTGATTATCCAGATGTTGAAGATGTTGGTGTTATTGGTATACCACATCCTAGTGATGGTGAAATACCTAGAGCTTATGTTGTTGCAAAAAATCATTCGAAAATTGATGTAGACAAATTGAAAGAATTTGTTGCTAGTAAAGTTGTTAAATATAAACAATTGAATGGTGGTGTTGTTGTTGTTGATAGTATACCAAAGAGTCTATCTGGAAAGATTTTAAGGCGACAATTAAAACTGCAATATGAACAAGAAAATCGTAAATAAATATCTGCAATATCGTAAGACATTAGAGTGGTATACGTTGAAAATTGTGCAAATGGTTGAGGTTACAAATAAATGATTGCTTTTATGTTACTTCTGTATTTTTGCCTATATTCCTCTAAAGCGGACATCACACAGATCACACTGTAGAAAAACCATACAAGTATATAGAGTGCATCAAAGCGCATCTTAATGTACGAGGGTAATCCCAAAAGTAAGTACTCCACAGCGTTGGGGATGTGGGGAACGCTTCGTGCGACTGTTGGCAACATTGTTATGTGCGGCGTTTCCCCCGCTCTCAAACAAACCTACCCGTACTGGGACACTCAGTTTGTCGTTATTCGTTTTTTAAACGCAAAAGGTGTTAAACGGATTGATATTCATCGTCGGTTGACTAAAGTGGTTGGCGAGTCGTGTATGAATGTCCAAAATGTTTGTAAATGGTGTAAAGAATTCGTATAGCTGGTCCTACTGAAATTCACGACGAAGAAAGAAGCGGGACACCATCAATTTCCAACGAAACAGTCTCGATGGTTGAACAAACCGTACTTGAAGATCATCGGATCACTCTACATTTTGGTTCCTGAGGTGTCCTGAAGCTCCATTCATAGGATTTTGGCAGAAACGTTACAATATCCGAAGGTGTGTGCAAGATGGGTCCCGCGAATGCTTACAGAAGCTGATCAACAACATTGAGTTGACTGTTCCTGTCAATTTTTGCGACGCTATACAGACGAAAATGACAACTTTTTGAACTCTGTTTCCTAACGATGAGAAGGTGATAGATGAGGTTCAGCTTCCTCAACGGCATGACAGTAAGCTGGTACGATATCGACATGCAAAAACTGCTACAACGGCTACAAAAATACGTTGACGGAAAATAGGAGGCCCTACTTTTGAAGATTACCCTCGTATGTTGCTCATGCGTCCGACAGCGTGATTTCATTCGATCTTCATGAATGCAAACCGATTTGATACTTAAGTTGAGCTTAAGGGTGGCTTAAGTTCGCAATTCTACGCCTCTGTTCCCTGTGACCTCTCTATTAAGTGAAAATAACATACCTATTGTTGATAATGTTTGGAACTTTGACTTTCTAACGTGATACTCCTCATCACTAATTGCTATTATATTGTTATGTTTAAAGATAACAATAATGATTAATAATAATAATAATAGAAAGCATGCGCACTACAACATTCATTTTATAATGAGAGGACCTACCTCAATTATATTTAGTAATTTATTCATGGAAAGATGCAGCGTCTGTACCACACCTGTTTAACTGTTGTTTAGTTTACCGTATGTTGTTTTTTCTTTGTGTATTTGTACGATCGTTTTCGGACAATTTTCCAAATTTAAAAATCAAAATATTTGATGATGACTTGCTGTAAAACAAATAGATTACATGGTGGGGACAACAAGATAAAACTGCATCAACAAAAGTCTTGAAACCTTGTACAAATTTCAACAGTAATCGTTTGCTATTCGTTGAATTTATTTGGGTGTGTGTTGTGCCGTGTTATTTATCCTTTAATCTATAAAAAATAACGATGTCATCGGCTGTGATAAGAAGATTGTTATTTTCGAAAATTTTGAATGAAAATCATTTATTTTTATCAACAACGCAATTTATAAGGAATTGTTCAACAAATCGTAATATTTTACAATCAGATTTACCCGATATTAAAATACCGAATCAATCTATTGTTGAGTATGTTTTTAATAAATGCGATCGATGGCCTACACATATTGCTACAGTAAGTTTAAAAATAAATCTGTTGTATATACCTATACACCCCTCAAATTCATACAATCAAACAAACAAATGTATACCGACTGTCTTATAAACAGCGCAACTATAGTCGAACACAAATTCTAGTAGAAGCAACAAAATAATAAAGTTGTAAATTATCCCGAGATTGCTCCTGATACAATCTAGATTTCTGGAATGTATTGCCCCAAAAAACTAGATTGCCTAAAAGCAAGATGAATTTCGTCGGCAATTTGTTTGTTTTTCTCGCCTTTAGATTAAAGTCCAAGGCTTATTTCAACAATTGTTAATTATGTGTAATTGTTGTACAAACTTTTACAATTTAAAACAAAATCTGAAGGTGAATCGAAAAAACAACCTTTAATCATTGAAGAAGAGGGTCAACTACGTCATTATGATAAATGATAACGAATATGATTATATTGTTGTTTATTTACAGGAATGTTGTATAAGTGGCCGAAATTATACTTATGATGAATTACGAAAAAAAACAATAAATTTGAGCCGTTCATTACGTAAACAATTACAATTACAAAAAGGTGATGTTGTATCAGTTCTATTACCAAATTGTCCAGAATTTGCATTAGCTATCTTAGGTGGTCTTAAAGCTGGTTTAACAATATCGACATTAAATCCCATCTATACTGCAGGTTTTATTTTATTTTTTTTAATTTTAATTCAAAAATCAATTTAATTGATTTAAAAATTAAAATTATTTTAGATGAAATAAGTCGACAATTAAAGGATTCCGGTACAAAAGCTATAATAACATTAAATGAATTTGCAAAATTGGCTAAGAATGCATGTGATTTAACTAAACAACAACAAATTCGGATTTTATCAATTAAAACACAAGTAAGTGTTGTTGTTGTTATCTAATCAGGGCCGTGCAAATGGGGGGTGTGCCGCATCCGGACCTACTGACATGTATATAATTTAAGCAAGTACCCCCCCTCTACATTTTGGCATCCAGGCCACTTAAATAAGCACGCCCCTCTATCCAATTAATCAATAATTTATTTCAATTGATTTTTATTATTAGAATGGTGAGAGTTTAGAAAATGGTTGTATTGACTTTTGGGAATTCACCGAAACAAATGATTATCCTGATCCAGAATTACCAACCGCTGATGATTTAGCATTTCTACCATATTCTAGTGGTACAACTGGTTTACCAAAAGGTGTACAATTAACACACAGGAATATAGTAGCGAATATTTGCCAAATTACTAATATTGGAAGTAATGTTTTTGAAGATGCGACAAGTATTGTTTTTTTTTTGCAAAAATTCATTAGACTTAGAAATGTTTTTGTCTTTTTTCCCCCAATAGATAATCATCAAGATGTCCATTTAGCTGTACTACCAAAATTCCATATTTATGGTTTAGTTGTAACAACACTTTATCCATTTGAGAAAGGTTGTAAAACGGTGGCTATACCGAAGTTTACACCTGAAATCTATGTGGATGCTTTAAAAAAATATAAACCAAACTGTCTATTCGTTGCACCACCAATCGGTAATTTTAATGATTAATTCTAGATTTGAAGTTGTTTTTTTTTAAATAGAATAAATGATTTCGATAGTGCTATTCTTAACCGCTCATCCATCTGTTAAATCTGAAGATTTAGAATCAGTCCAGAATGTGATTAGTGGTGCTGCACCATTGGGTGCACTCGATGAAGAACGTTTCCTACAAAAAGCAAATCGCAACATCAATATATTACAAGGTTATGGTTTAACTGAAACAAGTCCTGTTATATCGATGTTAAGACCTGAATTGAGACAAATTCAATCATCGGCTGGTAGTGTTGGTCGACCAGTGCCACAAACACAAATAAAAATCATAAATACAACAATACCAAATTCAACAACACCATTAGGACCTAATGAACATGGTGAAATCTTGATAAATGGACCACAAGTAATGAAAGGTTATCATCAACGTCCCGATGAGAATCGTACAGTATTCAGTGAAGATGGTTGGTTACGTACCGGTGATATTGGCTATTATAATGATGATAATTTATTATTTATTACTGATCGTTTGAAAGAATTGATAAAAGTGAAAGGTTTCCAAGTACCACCAGCTGAATTAGAAGAGATCATACGTGATTATCCAGATGTTGAAGATGCTGCTGTTATTGGTATTAAACATGAAATACAAGGTGAAGCACCACGTGCATTTATCGTACCGAAATCGGGTAAAAGTGTAAATTTGAAAAAATTAAACGAATATGTTTCATTAAAAGTTGCACCGTATAAACAATTAAAAGGTGGTATAGAAATTGTTGATGCAATCCCAAAGAATGCTGCAGGGAAAATATTACGACGACAATTGAAACTGAAATACGAATCAAACAAATAAAATTGATTTTATTAAAAAAATTATTTTTTTTTTATAACAGAACAATAAAAATTCAGCTTTTATTATTGTTTAAGTACAGTTTTATCTATACCTTGAAAAGCTTGATGTTTTACTAATTCCCTAAATGCCCCTTTTTTAATACCAATCAAATCTTGGTATTTACCTTTTTCAATAACACAACCATCTTTTAAAACGGCAATAATATCGGCATTTTGTATTGTTGATAAACGATGGGCTATCGTTAGTACTGTACGATCTTTCATTATACGTTCTAATGCTTCTTGTACATAATGTTCAGATTGTGCAT
>JAZBGY010002192.1:0-12719 GCA_037414755.1 Lydus trimaculatus
CAGCAATTTTATGTCTATTTTGTTGTTCCGTCATTTAGGTTATACATAGGCCACTAGATACCATTTACATTATCTAATTCCAGAGAAAAATTGAAGGTACGATTTAGGTGACCGGTACGCATTATGCAACTCTCCCCTAATTTGTTTAAAGTATTATGTTCATATTGATCAACAAAATTACTCTACTGTATTAAGAATATTAGCAACCATAAAAACAACTATTAATTTGGATTGGTGATAACACTCGTGCTTTACAACAAGGAAGACCCGCGTTCAAACCCGGCCTGTGCTTGGCGCTTTTTTCCCAAGAATCAAAATTCATACGCAAAATGTAATGCGCATGCGTATCATTTTATCTTTCTCGCACAATATATTTATCTCTTTCTAATGTAGTTTTTGAGCTCCCATAAGAAATACATTGGAAAAGTGGCCCAGAACCCCCATAGCTTATCTACTTTCACCCCTTAAAACCAAATTCTCGCAGATATAAAAAAAATACGGGTCGCTTATTTTTCTGAGTACTACAACATATGTGAAAACGAACAAAATCGGAGGGGGACACCTACCTAACTTTCGTTGTCAGAGTATCACGTTGTTTAGAAGAATCTTATCAGTTCTTAATCAATCGTAATGTCCATGACACAGTGTCTTATAAAATAGGTCTCTTTCTCTAGTTCTTCTGAGTCCTCCGATTCAATTCACAACCTACGTTCCTTATTATACTTCTATAGGTGCTTCATTTTAATTATGTATTCACCTTGCTTAAAACTACATTTCAAGACCGACTTAACGATGCATCGCAAATAAAACCGTTATTCGGGTTTTTCAGTATCCTTTTAATTATGCATTCGCCTTGCTTTATATTGCAGTGTGAGGGTCATTTGGAGGCACCGATAATTCCTGTATAAAAAAGCTTAAGGATCTCTGCGGCAGTGAAATAGTCCGGTTGCGACAGAGCATTACTGAAGTAAAAGGGAGAAAAAAATAATACGCATTTACCATATTTCCACAATAGGTATATAAATAATAAACGACGTTGTAAAAGGGTGATGATAATTATCACAATCAATACACTACATCATCATTAACAGTGAAATAAAAACGTATTTGTATTAAGTAAAAATCTGTCAATTTATATAATGATTAGGAGTTTGTTAATTATTCAGGGAAAAAGCGCTACTAAGGATTTTATCTGATACAAACAGTCTAACACCATTTTATTCCTCTTCAGTTCTTCAACGGGAGGTCTACAGAAAGTATTAATATCTAATATGGAACGTCTATGGACAAAGTTAACAAAAAGTGATGGTTTAATTATAGTGAAATGGATTGCATCAACAATATATCAGATTCATTTCGTAAAAATTGTGTTAATTTTATTTCTTTTGATACAGATTCCATGTCAGATGATTCAAATTTATTTATTTGTTTATGAGTTAAATTTGCAAAAGTTTACACTGTATTCACCTGCGTTCTTCATTACATTCTATGTACCTATTATTTAATTTCCATAATTAATGTTTTCATAAAATAATCAATTCTCTAATATGATTCTTTTTTAACTTTACAGATAATACTAGGTGCAATTATATTGTTGATAAATCCAAAACTTGTCGAAAATTTATTTGAAGAAATCGAAATTTTGCCAATCGATAATGCAACTGAAGCAACCAAATCGAAAATTAAGAAAGAAATGAAAATTGTTTCACTTTTTACAGTTGCTAATACAATTGTTGCATTCAGTGCTGGGATTGGATTTTATCTCTGTAATTCTTATGATTATACAACATTATTATCAATCAAATATGTTGCTGACTATTGGCCAGATTACTTGGATATTTTCAGAAAAATCTATAAGCTTAGCGTTGTTTTTGCAGCACCTACTGCATGCATAGCACATTGTTATCAGGTCATTTATTACACACAACATGTGAAATATCAATTGTTGATGTTAATTGATCAAATTAAGGAAATAACAAAATCAGATAAAGGTGATTCTCTTGATGTTGAATTAGTAGACGATTGTGATTTTCAGGAACAAGTGAAATGTAGATTGGTTAATTTTATTGACCGAAGTGCACACATTGCACAGTAAGTTATTGTTAGAATTCAACCATTTGTAGATGTTCAACTTGTCATTTGTAATTTAACAGTTCTGGCCACAAGAAAATTTGTGAAATATCAAACTATATAGTTTGTTTTGCATTTGGTGGATTATTATGTCTTATAAGTATAGTTTTTCTACTGTTCACAATGCAAACAATATATGCAAATTACGACTATCGATACATACCAATGCTTTGCCTAGTTGCTGTGTCAACATTTGTGGCACTGATTATGGCAGGTCAATCTATAGAAACTATCGTAAATATTTATAAAACCCTAAGTAATTACGAACGTTTTTAACATTGTTTCTTTCCAGTGTGAAGATTTTCATGAAGCATTGACTCAAATCAACTGGTACAATATGAATATTAAGAATCGTAAGATATATTTAATTGCACTGACTTGTGCACAAAGGAAAATTCAGATAAGATTTTCAGAAAATTATTCAATCAATTATGCATTAGGATTAGCAGTTGAGTTTTTTGTCCTTTTCTCTCATTATTAGACAAAAAACTATAATTATTCCTGAATAATTTTTAGCTTGTGCGAGCAACCTATTCAACCATGTCAGTTTTAGTGGGTTACCTCAACAATTAATCATTTATTATTGAAGAACGGACGTACAATAAAACAATTTTAAATTTTCACTGTCACTAGCAGAGCATTAACATAGTTGCGTACCTGTTTTATTCACTAATGTTAATGCAATATGCAATGCACCGCAATGGGCCATGTATTAAAATTAAAATAACAAAATTAAATTGAAGGTTTAATCATTAGTGTTGGTTTTTATTTTATTTTGTCATTTTAAAATTACGTTCCATAGCTTGACTTTTGATACATCTGATCCATCTTCAGCAGCTGCTACTATTTCTCGAGATTTCCAATAAAGTGGTTGATCAAAAGTCAAAATGCATGATTGATAACCACGTGACTTAGCATCAGCAATTGCAGTTTTTAATGTAGTGTAAATTGTGTTATAATTGGTTGGTGGCTTCTGAATAAATGGCATGTACATGATACGGGATTTTGAAAAATTGCTGTAACTTTTTGTTAAAAGCTCTATATATCCATTTCGCCCAGGTAATTGAGGTACATCTGTGTAGTTTCCATACATCCATAGAATATCAACCTTTCGTAGCATTGACCCTGTTGCGATTTCATCACAATGTACTTTCTCTTCTTTTATCCTACTCATTCCAGGAACACCAAAATTTTCATATACTTGTATCTTTAGGGGAGACTGGGGACACTTGATCCGGTGGGAGACATGATCCCTACTAAATTAGTAGTACTAATGTTTTCGACGAATACAAAAAATTTAATTTTTTTTTTAATGGCAGCAGTAATTATAAGATCAAGCAGGATGCGTTGGATGTCATTTTGACAGTTTTGCATTGATGATATTCAAAAGACGCCATCAAACGCATTTTGATATTACAGATTGTTTTCTTTATGAGTGATTTTCTTACAGTTAAGATATGAGTGATAATTATATTTCTTGTGTTTGTGATTTTTATTGATTGGTTTAGAAGATTTTCATCGTGTTTGGTAAGTAAATAATAATTAGTCTAAGTCATGACAATTTATTTTCGAAAAATTTTTTCAAGGGTAGACTTGTTCCCTTTTGCCCTGGACACACTTGATCCCCTGATCAAGTGTTCCATACCTGATAGTACACATCTTTTTTCAAGTTTCTTGTTCTAGAAATTTTCAATATTTATTTCTGTTTTAGAAGATGCCTAGAGTGTATAAAACCAAAGAGGGCGCTAAAAGGCGTACACCAATTGACTGTAAAATACTCGAATTGGCGGTCAAGCACGTTCTCGATGGAGCTGCTATCAAGCGTACAGCGAGAGAATTTGGAGTTCCTGTGATGACTTTGAAAAGATATGCCCGTAAACAGAAGTTACAAGAAGATCCTATATCTTATACTCCTAATTATAGGAAATCAATGATTTTTTCTGCAAACGAAGAAGCTGTACTGGCAGATTATTTACTAAAGGCCAGTCAATTGCTACATGGTCTGTCGCCACACTGTACACGGAAATTAGCGTACCAATTAGCGCGAGAAAATAAAAATAAAATTATTGATAAGTGGACTAATGAAATTGCTAGCTATGACTGGCTCTATGGTTTTATGAAAAGAAACACTCAACTTTCATTGAGAGTACCAGAGGCTACAAGCTTGGGAAGATCTAGTAGCTTTAACCCACACAATGTCGGAAAGTTTTTTGAGAACCTACGACTACTAGTAACAAAATTTAATTTTGGACCTGAGTCTATATGGAACGTGGACGAATCTGGGCTCACAACTGTCCATAATTCTAATAAAATAATAGCCGCAAAAGGAACAAAACAAGTTGGTAAAGTGACGTCTGGTGAACGTGGAGAACTCGTTACAGTTTGCTGCGCAATTAACGCAACAGGGAACTATATTTCCCCTTATATGATATTTCCTCGAAAGAACTGGCAAGATAGAATGCTGAACAATGCTCCACCAGGGACAAGTGGTAGCACGCATCCCAGTGGATGGATGACGGCAGAGAATTTTTTAAAATTTCTCCAACATTTCAAAAAAAAAACACTAAATGCTCCTTGGAGCTTCCTTGTCTTGTAATTATGGACAATCATGATAGTCATATTTCAATTGCATCTCTGAACTTTGCTAAAGACAATGGAATACATCTTTTGACTATCCCTCCCCATACTTCCCATAAATTACAACCATTGGACCGAACAGTTTATGGGCCCTTAAAGGCCTACTACAATTCAGACTGTGATAATTGGATGGTTCAGCACCCAGGAAAAATTATATCCATATATGACATAGCAGAGTGCTTCGGCCAGGCCTTTCCTCGCTCTTTCAGTCCACAAAATATTCAAAGCGGATTTCGCGTCAGCGGAATTTTCCCTTATAACTGCGACATATTCACCGCAGATGAATACATGTCATCATACGTCACTAACAGACCTAACGAGCAAGAAGTTGGTCAGGGAAGCACATCGAATCGCCAGGACTCAGTAAACAAAGAAAACATACAGCTATCACCACAACCTTCTACATCTCAGACTTCTTGTTATAAATCACCAGAAGAAATAAGACCTTTCCCTAAGGCACCTGATAGAAAACAAACAAGAAGAGGTCGTAAGAAGGGAGATGCAAGAATACTCACCAGCACACCAGAAAAAAACAAAATCGAGGAAGAACTAAACCAGAGAGAAGCGAAAAAGAAACATAAATGTAGCAAATGTGCTAAGCGTAGATTAAAAGAAGTTGACTTTTAGTTTGATTTTTCCTTGTTTTAGATATTGCTAATTAGATTGTTAATAGTAATTTTTGTTCTTGAACTTGTATTTCAGCTGCTGATTTTCTGTTTGTTTTTTGATATATACTAATTACATTAGATTTCCTGTATTTCTTTAATCCTCAGTGAGTTGGGGTTGACTTGATCCCAGGAATCAAGTCTCCCTTTATAGGGGACACTTGATCTCTAAAAGTATATTATATTTTACTATATTACTCAAAAATGTTGCTTTGAAACTGTCTAATTCTTGGTTTAAAGTTTACATTATCGTTGTGGCCGCTTTTTCGACTATCAAACATTGTGAAACTTTATTATTTCTTTGATATATACAGAAAAAATAAAACTGGGATCAAGCAATATAGTAATGAAATTACCATGTTTGATAAACAGTTTACTACCCCTGCAATGCCACCCCTAAATAATTTTCAATATAAAAAATCCATAATTGATACAACTAAATAACATCCTCATGCATAGTCTTTTAATGAATCAAAATATCAAATTAACACTTTCTATATAAATTTTAACGGAGCAAAAACCACCGCTAAATTTGAAGGAGTACACAAATAAAACCAAAATTGTGATGTTCGTTCAAATTTGTTGTACTTATTGAAATGAAGATAGTAAGTGTCCATTACACAGCACTTACTTGTTGATTTCGATGGAAATTAGGGTTGCAAGAAATACAAAAAGTTAAAATGTAGATGAAAACAATTATTTAAACACAATATGCTTCGAACAGAGGTGGTAGTTATCAAGAAGATGCTTTAAGCATAATCACTGAACATGTAACTTTTGACGATCTCTCAACTTTATAAAAAGAAGGGTATGACTTTAGGAATGCAAAATCTATAGAATTCCCGAATTCATTAGATCATTTAGATACGCGACGGTGGCAATTGTATTGTTCAATTTGAACATATTTTATGAATTTTACAGTTTTATTGCAATCTGTCCTTGTTTAAATTTAGGGGTAGTTTATCCTCTATTAGAATTTATATAGGATTGAAAGAGCGTCAATTTGATATTCTAATTCACTGAAAAACGATGCATGAGGATGTTTTTGAATTGTAGCAGTTAAATATTTTGCTACGTTAAAGATTATATAGGGGTTGTATTGATGCATGTAGGTAGTAAACTATTTATCAAACATGGTAATTTTATTACTGTATTACCCTTTAGGACACCAAAAACAAAAGAACGTGATTTTCTGTAGGTATTCGACGTTTGGCGTTTAAGGATTGTTTTCACAAAAAATAAGTACGTTTTCAGACAACACAAAAATTGGCCATCATTCAAGTATCTACGGACTTACTATGTAGTAACAAATATATCTCTTTTTGTAAGTTCCAAAAAAAAAATCAACAACAGGGTAGTTTACCCTTGAGAAACAGCCCCCTTTCAAAAGTACTTTGTATCAGATTTTCCATGACAAATAATATTTTACACCCATTAAATTTTATGAAAATCCAATATTTCTATGGAAAATTACAATTAATTCGTCACGCTTTAAAATTTCAAGTGGCAGTTTCACCCCTTAAAACCAAATTTCCGCAGATATAAAAAATACGGGTCGCTTATTTTTTTGAGTACAACAACATATGTGAAAACAAACAAAATCGGAGGGGTCACCTACCTAACCTTCCTTCTGAGTCTTTGAAAGATATTCCACTGACATGTTTGATTTTTCGACGAGCTTTTTCACTCTTTTTATTTTCCATTTTCTCATTAGCTTCATCCCTACAAAACAAACACAGTTATTGAAAATTAAAAGCTGGTACACTCGACGGAATTTTACGTGGAGAGTAGATGTACTTCTACTATCTTCATCTCGTCATCTTTTGTATGCCCCAATACTACTCGGGCGAGTATAGTCTTTGTGACAATCATTATGAACCACTATTGTTTTCACTTTATTTAAAATTTCAATTTTACCATCATATCTGCTTACACTAGCATCTTTTAAAGTTTGGAGTCCACGATCAACATTCGTCGTAAGACTGTTTAGAAGAGATTCTCCACAAATAAAACAATTATCTGCCATCGCAATGTATTTTTCTCAAAAAATTGAGAGAAATATCAAGTAATAACGTCTGTCTTCAACTGGATCAGTTGCTTTTCTGGGTCATCATTCGGAGTAGTTCGGACAACGCCGTTCCAAGAACACTGTGTAAAAACGACGATTGTCTGTAGCAGGTATTATTCTGAGAAAATGAATACAGACGTATTCCAAGTATATAAATGAATATATTTATCTATTTTCGACCATTACCATTTTAGGCCGCGTGCGAAAACTTTGCATTGAGTTATTTTAGAAATGGCTCCTTCTACGGAAAAAGTTCAAAGGGCATTTTTTTAAAGAGAATTCAATAATCTTTGATTTTTATAATAGCTATTTTTAATCTCAGATCGATAGAAATAGAGTTATGTAAGAAAAACTGATTTTTGTGACCGTTGACCTTGAATATCATCCATTGCTTTCATGATATCATCGGGGAACTTTGGCAGGTTGTTTAAAATGACTAAATAAAGGTATCTACAAAAAATCAGCCAGGCCTTAATTATTCCTCAGTGTTCCAATTTTTTTGTCTATAATGACTGGACTAATAATATAGAAGTAGTAGTTTTTAAGTTTCAATAATTTAGAATTTAAGTAATCGAATGGACTCAACAAGAAAAAAGTTCTTTGTAATTAACAATGAAAAATGCTTTTGGTGCCATCTTCAAACAGTAACCTTTACGGCTTTTATATGTTTTATAGTGATTAAAATTCACAAACGTGCATGTTTTAAAAAAATGACACCATTGCTTATAGTTAGATGAATCCAACGCGAATTCAAATAGAGGAAATGCTTTTATAAGAGTGTTGGTTGTGGAACCGCATCGTTTTCTTTTTATTATACGTCTCCAAGCATTATCCTGTAGTAAATGGTTGGACGAATGCATCTCTATGCTAAACAAGGATGGAGTTTCGTACACACAGTTTTAAGGACAGAGAATAACGCCGGGGCAAGTTGTGTCCTTCTAACTTATATACAGGATTGGGCAAAAGTCCCGGAATGGTCAAATAGCTCATGATTTGGTAAACATAGAAAGCTGATTTTTTGGATATAGTAGTTTTAAGTTATGATCTATTGATCTAAGGTATTTTGGTAAACTTGGCACTTCCGGTTCGACCGGAAATTGATCTCCGGGGTAAATTGAATTTCTTTAATGATTTTTACATAAATCGAAACTAAAAAAAGAAAAATATATCAACGATTTCTTATTGGGAACTCTAGAGGGGGCGTGGCTTTACCTAGTGGTGTGAAAGTGTGCTAGTTTATTCGGATTAATTTTAAATTGCTCAAAATATCTATCTCTTCAGTTATTAATTATTATAATTGATTTAAATATTTATACAAATGAGACTTTTGATAAAATTAATAAAATTAACAACTCAAAATCAAACCAAAACAAATAATTATTTTTAAAAATTATCAAATTGTGTTACAGCTGTTTCGAATTTACATGCATCATCAGACACTGTAAAGTTGTTATATAATACTAAAATGAACAAATTTGGTATTAAAATGCTTATAATATTTGTGGTATGAAGATCAGTAAAAAATATTTATCTAATTCCGACATGAAAAGTCGAACTTTACGTCAACTTTTGACGCTATGAAAAGTCCCTTTTTCTATTTTGCGTCTATAATCAAGCTATTGTGACGCCAATTTGCGTTTCATAATAAGGTCTATTACGATACGCAAATTTCATTATGAAACGTTTTTTTTCATTTGCTAAAGTTAGTAGCAGTGATTGACAAACTCATAAACATAGCCTCAATTTTGTTGAAAAATGTCAAATCAAGTTTGACAAAACATGTATTTTGGATTTTGGCAATACTTTTATCATTTTTTTCGCAAAATTCGAATGTGTTTTTATTATTTTATAATTTTTTAATATCAATATTGTTTTGTATTTATGCATTTTTTACGAAATAAAAGAAATTAGAAAAGTCAAATTTGAAAGCAATCACATTTGACTTTGGTAATATATGAATGACCAACCTCAAAATGGCCGCCAAGAAACTCCCTAAATATAGCATCTCATTATCACGCCAATTTTTTCAAATTTAGGTCATTAAAAGGTGCAAAATAGAAAAAATAGTATAAGAAACTTGTTTCATAAGGCTTTTGTCGTACTCGTCCTTTAAAAAACTCCCTCCTTCTTCGCTCGTTTTTTAAACCTGGACTCGTACGCCAAAATGACGCCTTATGAAACTAGTTTTTTAATGTACTATTTTTCACCATGGTTACGAAAAACAGTTACGTAATAAGAGATATTACATAACTAGTTATCTAATGTAGTACTTTTCATAACTGTTTTTTGAAAATCTCTATAGTAACCATGTCTAGAAGCCCATATGATTTTTTCACATTTTGTTATTTTCAAAAGTGTCAGGGAATTTCTCATTCAAAAAGAATGGATAGAAGACTCTTCTGACGGAATCAGATAAAATTTTGTACCTAACTCATTATGAAAACTCGCTCCGCTCATTTTGGCAAATATTGTGCTCGTCAAACAATATCGAACTTTTCATAACTCGTTAGGTAAATAGCTATTGTACTGACTTCCATCAATATAAACAATTGAAATTTAAATATAAATAAGTTGATTTGATAATTTTTAAATAATTTTTAAAGTAACTAGATAATGTTTTAATAATTGTTTAGTATGAGATAATGTAGAGAAATTGAGTTTTAAATTTAATTATCGAAGAAATTAAAGTTAAATGGTGTCATATCATTAGGTAAAGAATTTTGGGAAGATTTGTTAAACAAAGAGATATAAAGTTGTTCAATAACATCAATATCAAATTTATTATTATTATAATTATATAAAATCGAAATATTGTCAAAATTATGATTTTCGGATATAACATGTCTTGCAAATGTAGATTTATCTATTGATAAATATTTAATACACCACTGCGTATAGTTTTACCAATATAAAATTTACCACTACAACAATTTAGTTTGTAAATACCACTTTTATCTAATGGTATTACAGGGTCTTTATTATAAGTAATATTTCGTAAACAAATAGAACTATTGAAAACTATATTGATATTAAATGGTTTTAAGATTTTTTCAATATTTGATGATATTGAACCTAAATAAGGAATTGAAATAAATTTTTGTTCAGGAGAGGAAAAGGTTTGTAAAGAAGAGATTGAGTGAATAAAAAATTTGTATTTAAATTTGTTGAAGAGATTATTGATAATAGATGGAGGAAATTTATTAACATGTGCAATATAACGTATTGTATTTAATTCATCATTGCAATTTTTGGATGACATTGGGATAGAGAATAATCTGTGAAAAAGTGAATTAAATGCTGATAATTCATAATTGAAGGGATGAAAGGAATCAAATGGGATTAATGAATGAGTTATTGTTGGTTTCCGATAAATTGAAAATTCAAATTTTGATTCTACATTTTCTATGAAAATATCTAAGAAAGAAATTTTGTTATCACCAAATTCAAAAGTAAATTTTATTTTACTATGAAGAGAATCTAAAAGTTTCAAGAAATTATTAATATCATCTTTTGCACCGGTGAAAATACTGAAAATATCATCTACATAACGTTTCCAAAAACGCATATGTTTTGTAAATAAATGATGTTTTGATTTTTAATTTTATTAATTTTATTAATTAATAAACCACAATATGAGTGATACATGGTTTTCTAATATAATTAATGCTAGTCGAAGCTTTAAATCATTTCAATACAAAAATCTTAGAATTAAAGATAAGAACAACAATCTACGAATGCGGTTTCTAAATGAATAATTAAAGAATAATCTCACACCAAAATTTATCAAAATAACTTTCAACCAGAATACAGAAGCATCAAGAATAGCTAATAATATTGCTGCTAAGACCTGGCTGAAAGAAGAAATTAACGATGCTTATAGAAAAAGAGATGTTTTAAGAACAAAAATATGGTTTTTACACACAGAATTAAATTCGACATTACATCAAGTTATTTTTGATAGTCTTGATTGTGAGGTAAGAGATATTGTAGAGAGAAAATATTTTATTGTAACCAGATTTTTTAAGGTTGCAGTAATAATGTGAATAATGGGTGCCTGCTACTCTAACGAATTGCATGCTATGACAATTCAACATATTGATGTTTAGGTAAAGCTTTAGTCGTGAAAGTTCCGGAAACTAAAACAAAACTTCCCCGTACTTTCACAATAACTGGAGAGTTCTATACAATTTGTAAAAAATCTAAGAGTCTTCGCCCGCTTAATGTCCATCATATTTCCTAAATTTTCAAAACAATAAGTGTAGATCCCAAAGAAATGGGATCAATAAGTTAGCTGCAATGGGGGAAATTGTTGCAACATTTTTAAAGTTAACAAATCCACACTTATTTACTGGGCACTGCTTTCGCAGATCATCTGCAACTATACTTATTGATGGCGGTGGTGATATAACAAAAATTTTAATTAATTCATGCTCTCTTATAGATAACGCTTATGAAATTAATCGTCGTTTTAACTTAGCTATGAGGCTAATTGGTGTTGGGTTATCCGGGGCGAAAAGATTTTTTGCCTTGATGGAGTTACCACGACCAACGTTTCACAGTTTTTACGATCGTGTAGTGAAACAGATTAGGGATGCACCAAAGACTTATTGAGATATTGTTCTTGCCAAGGCTGCAAAAGAGGAAGTGAAAGAAACCCCAAAACAATTCAACTCCGAGATATTTCTGGAATTTCTGTATCTGGGGATGGGAGCTGGAAAAAAAGAGGATTTAAATCTTCATTAGGTATTTCTTCTTTGATTGGTTATTACACTGGCAAAATTGTGGACGTTATAATGAAATCGAGCTTTTGTAAATCTTGTGCACAAATGAATTCAAAGAAAGGTATAACTGAATATGATGATTAGCTACTGCAGCATTCTTAGGGGTGTTCAACAAATCACAAACATTCATCTGGTCTAATGGAGGTCGATGGAATCAAAGAAATGTTTCAAAGATCTGAATCCATACATAACGTTAAATATATAAATTAGGAGTATATTGGTGATGATAATACAAAAACGTATAAAAATATTTGCGAAGCAAAACCACACGGAGGTGTATCGATTTTAAAACAGAATGTATCAACCATGTACAGAAAAGAATGGGCAGTCGACTCAGGGCTATCAAAAGACAACCGACTAAGACAGAGAAGACTTTGGGTGGGAAAGGTCGATTAACAGGCAAATTGATTAATGAACTAACCAATTACTATGGTTTAG
>JAZBGY010002193.1:0-12714 GCA_037414755.1 Lydus trimaculatus
CTCTACCTGTATGCAAAGTTTTATCAAAATCGGAGAGGGACAGTTGTGTCCCTTTCCTTGTAAGTTCATCATCAGGTACTGAAAGCTGTTATATAATAATAATAAAAACAAAATAGTTATTCTCCTGTCCAACATATTCCTACCAATAGAAAACTTGAATTTGTTTGTTGTTCACTTCATGAATTTCTTTAAAATTAATTCTTTAACACCTTTTTGACAATATATATATATATATATATATATGTATTAAAAGTAAGTTATATACAACAACGTACATATTATATTAGGTATCACAAATGCTGCGGCTAAATTTTTAGCAGGGGTAGTTTCAGTGTTGTAGGATAAGTTTGGTTTTTGTGATTGCTGATGATGGTGATATGACCTGGTGGACGATAACCACGTAAATGACGATGATGATATGATCTGGTGGATGATAACCACGTAAATGACGATGATGATAATATAACCAGGTGGATTTACACTACCGTGTACCTACTAGTTGTTAACATTTGTCCACACGGACCGAGGATCCGCAAATCAACCGCAGGAAAACAGATCCGCGCGAGTTATAATATAACAGGAAATACCATAGATATAAAAAATTCCAATTTAATCAAAAGTAAAGGAAGAGGTAGATCAAATGACAATTCTTTCATAATTATCTTATTGTGATTAAATATTTCCATATGGTTATGAAATTATTGTTAGAATTAACAGAATTAACAGTCATTCTGACAAAAACAATCAAACAATCAACACCTAAGAAATAATAAAAATTATAAATAATAAATCAATAATTATATTTTAAAAATATTTTATAAAGTTTAATTATAAATAAAAATAAAAATAAAGAAATAAATAAAAAATAAAAACAAAAGAAAAAACACATTTTTTTAAGATTTTCCAATTAAATAAAAACAAAATTCGCGGACACCAACTGCACCACCAGAAGACCGACTTTCAGGTTATAATTTATTATACTAGATGTTCGGGGGCAACCGATCTTGAACACGCTCGGCTAGACACTGAGAGCCCCGCGTTCAAGTCCCGGCTAGAAGGTTAATTTTTCTGGTTGTTTAATAGAGACTAGACTTCTAGAAATTTCAATATTTCAATTATTTCATTTATTTATTTCTTTTAAAATGTTCAAATAATGAAGGTCATATCTTTAACATATGTAACATTTCATTTTGTTTCACAATAGGAGGTTGTAAGCATGTTTTAGCATTATTAGGGTGGTTACCATAGGCGTAGTTAGACGTTCAACGCAGGGGGTGCTGAAGTCCCAAAAAAAAACTAAATTAAGAAAACAAATTGTGTATTTATTTAATTATAATATATTTTAAAATAAAAACAAAATATGTATTTTACCTAAAAGAAAAGTAAAAGAGAAGTATTACGTTCAATACTAACTGCGTGCGTGAATATGTTAGGATAACCTATCCGCAAATCCACATTACATTAAAGAAATTTAGTTCTTGTTAATATTGCAATATCGAGAAAAGGAGACTAAATGGAAATATTTAAATGAAATTACGCTTGAAGTATCAATTTCCTGTTTCTCTTTCCTGCACCCTTCATAAATTCTTGTAAAGCCTTTTCGGCATCAATGTTTTTGACCAAAGAATTTTCTATATTTATTATTACTAAATCTATTTTGAGTCATCGTACTCCTTAGCCATGTCTTAATTCTACGCATAGCCGAGAAAGACCTTTCACAAGAGGCTGTGTTTATTGGTAAAATAAGCGCTACTTTATATAGGTTAATGTAGTTACCAAAAGTTCCGTTATTTAACAAATTCTTAAGCGACTCTCTATTATTGTGGTCTGTTAAAGTGTTTTTTAATATTAACATTTCAGCCTTTAACATGTCTTTTCTTGTCTTGCAAACAGTGGTATAATGGTCGATGAATTTTGAACTATCTTCAAAGTTGAAATTTAAAAAAGCCTCAACTGCTTGAGCCATTTCTTGACTAGAAAGAAAAACGAATTTTTAAATGACCAATGATTTCATCTAATACGCGATAGTGAATGATAATGCGGAAACCATCTTTCATAGCCGTAAGCGAATCAACATCATTATCGAAGTTATCATCTGAAGTAGATCCTGTTGTAGATAAAACGAGGTAATCTTTAAGAACTTTTGACTGATTGTTTTTCCTTTTTGAATATCTGATAGGCTGTATTTCAAGATCGTTCTTTCTTGCAATAACTTCAACTTCTTGCCATAATGCATCAAAGGTTTCGGTTTCAGGATTTCGCTTCTGCTCTAACGCTGAACCCACACCAAATTAGTCAGACAGACAAGACGAAACAAAACGCGCAACTAAGCATCTAAATGCACTGTAGTTAAATTGTATAACCCACACCAAATTAGTCAGGTGCCTGACTGACTGTGTTTGAGCGTTTTGTGTTCAGATTTACACAGGAAACAATTAGCTAACCCACACTGCAAAAGACAAGGTCAAAACAGAAACAGTCAGATACGACTATGAAACAAAGATACATGAAAACTAATGGAGTAACCCACACCAATTTAGGCAAGTCAGACAATCAAAAAAACATTAAAAAACGTGCCTGATGTTGGTCGATTGCATGTTGTTTCGTTAGTCATGTTTTTAAATACTGAAAGCGGAGCGGCGTCAACTATGAATTTTCTTCTTGGTTTTAATCTTCTTTCAAAATAAAATCAGTTTATTTTATTGTTAGAATTTTTTGATTTTGTAATATACATTAAAAAAAATTAAATGTAAATAAGAATACTAGGTCTGGGGGGTAAAAAAGCAAAAAAAAGCGGCGTCGTACTTTTGATACGGAATCTGAGCGGCAAAACCCAAACGGAGGATTACAACTGATACAAAAACAAAGGTATATCTAAAATAATCTCAAAGGAGCGATCAAATAGCTTGCCTAGGGTTTAACCCACAGAAAATTAGTCAGACAGGCAAGACGAATTGTTTTTGTCTGCCTGACTAATTTGGTGTGGGTTCAGCGTAAGGTTTTAATTACACCATTTACCGAAATAGACTCAACTAAAGTTGCTTCTTTTCCTTGAAGCTGTTTACTAAGGATGTCTATGATCTCTCACACGTCAGATAGTACACACAAAAGTACAAGAAATCTAACCTTTGTTACACATTTTAAGAGACCAACTGCTTCTATGGCATTTCTGTTTTCGTTTCTATTCACTTCCTCATTCAGCAACCCTGCAATTCCATCTTGTGTCGCTTAATCTTGTCAACTCGCTGACCCTCACATTCATATTTCTTTGTAGCTCTATAAACCTATAAAAAAACTTGCAGTGAGAGAATAATATCAACTAACGATCCATAAGAATGAAGAAAACATGAGAGGATAACTACAGTTTTGAAAAAATAAAAAACATTCATTTTTTAAAAATGTATGTAAAAATACACGAACCCTAAAAAAAAGTTGTTTACAAAGCTTAAAGAAATATATAGAATTTGAAAAAATACATTTTTCTCTAAAATCACAAGATATAATTATTGCCAAAAAAAAGTTAGGAAATCAGAATTAAAAATAAACAAGTAATCACTCAGTTTTATTATCATTTTAAAATCTTAGCTTTTATATACCTACCTGTCATGTGAAGATGGCTGAGAAAAATGCAGATAAAGAGCTTCCAACGTATTGAAGAATTCCCTTACCCCTTCAATGCCCTTGCATGTGTCAACAACACCCAAATTTAGTCTATGGGCCATACAATGTGTATATAGCCTCTGGATGAATTTCTCGTAACTTTGCTTGTAATCCTCCAATTCTTCCGGACATCACACTAGCGCCATCGTACGACTGCCCGACATTTTTAATGTTACACAACCCAAGTCCTTTCAGAATATTAATCAACATTTCACACAAATTTGTCGCAGATGTCTGTGTAGAGCAATTAAAAAATCCCAGAAAGGTTTCTTGAATTGCGAGATTGCAATTTAAATACCTAACACACAAAGATAGTTGCTCCTGCTTAAAACTAGTTGCTCCTGCTTAAAATTTCTTGCTTCGTCAACCACAATGCTAAACATTCCACAATGTTTAACACTATCAACCATTCCTTTTAGAACCAAATCAGAGATTTATTATTTCATTCTGAATATCTGCACTGCTAAGATTAAAATACTTATTATATGACTCTGAAAGACTCACGCTATGTCTGGAAAAATACTCGCAAATTTCTTTTAAATTTCCTTTATTGTCTGAAGTTTTGCTTTCGTCATGGCCTCGAAATGGAAGTATTCCCGATTTTTATTTATAAGTTCTTGGTGAACAGAAAAAATTTGATTGGCTACAAAGCCACGCTTTTTTGACAGTTAAAATACAATATATTTTTGAGCATTATTTATATGAAATGCAGTTGTTTATCTTTCATTTTTTGCCAATTTCGGAATCCAGAGTATGTAAAAGCTGGCTCGCTCAAATTTTTGTTACCAAACAATCTACAGCAGTAACAATATACAGCACCGTTCTCTTTACTATACTCTAACCAAGAAAATTCTTTAAAATATTTTCCTGAAAATGACCTATTTTGGGATCGATATTTGGTTGAAGGATATTTTTCTAGTTCAGGTTGAGATGGTTTTGACTCCAAGTTGCCAAGATCAGTTGGGAAGTGTTTTTTTAATTTCTGCGTAAATTTGGTTTTAAGGAGTGAAACAGCCGCTTAAAAATTTAAAGCTAGTAAGTTCGTAGATACTTGAATGATAGCCAATTTTCATTTTGTCTGAACACGTAGTTATTTTTTGTCAAAACAAACTTTAATCCTCAAAAGTCGAATAATTACAGAAAATTACGTTCTTTTGCTTTTGATGTCCTAAAGAGTAATATAGTAATGAAATTACAATGTTTGATAAATAGTTTACTAACCACATGTATCAATACCACCCCTATATAATCTTTAACGTAAGAAAACATTTAACCGCTACTATGAATTTGAATATCAAATCAACACTCTTTCACTACACCCAAATTTAAACAAGAACACATTGTATTAAAACTGTAAAATTCACAAATATGTTCAAATTGAGCAATTCAAAATTGCCACCGTTACGTATCTAAATGATCTAATGAATTAGGAAATTCAGTAGATTTTGTATTCCAAAAGTCATCCTTTTCTTTTCATAAAGTTGAGAGATCTTCAAAAGTGGCAGCAGTTACATGTTCATGAACAAGGAGTGATTATGCTTAAAGCATCTTCTTGAAAACTACCACCTCTGTTCGAAGCATATTGTGTAAATAATTGTTTTCATCCACATATCAACTTTTTAGATTTCCTGCAACCCTAATTTCCATCGAAATTCACAAATACTGTCAGTTGTGTGGATATCTTCAAACTGAGAGCAGGTTTTTGATACCTGCGTTTCGCTTTGACAATATCATAATTAAATTAATCGATACACATTCCTTTAATTATCGAGTGCAGGTGTGGGAGTGTCGATTGAATGAGTTGACTTGATATCATACCGGTAGGAGTCAATCGTGTCAAACCCATACAGGGAGGAATTTAGGGAATACAAAGACAAATTGATATGCCACCTTACGACCTACGTTAATAATATAGTAGAAAATCTTAAATCAAAGTAAACAGAAACTAATACAAAAAATACCGATTTACAAAGAGAGCTACATGAGTACGTTTCCTCGATATTAGATAGCGATAGTATATCAATAAACGGTAGCGACAATGAATCCTCCTGTTAAAAATCCCCTAAGAATTGTGCAATGGAACTCTAGATCAATTGTATGCAACCAAGTAAATCTGATAAACTTCCTCGTTGACAACCCTGTAGAGGTAATAGTACTATCGGAAACATGGGAAACCTTCCTTTAATTTACAGATCATAGGTTATAACATAGTTAGAAAGGATCGGCAAGATGGGAAGGGCGGTGTCGCGATTCTATTGAAAGCAAATGTATTGTTTACTGAAATTGACAATCATAGCGGCTATAATACTAAAATCGAATGGTGTGCAGTCCATGTTCAAAAATATAATATTACCATTATTTCTGTATATAGCGTGGTAAATAGAGGGGACTGGGTACAATTCTTTGGTCAATTTACTGGCCGATTAATTGTATGCGGCGACTTCAACGATCTCTTTATTTGTGGGGTAGCACACATAATAACGCCCCTTTCACATTATCCGGTTTTGACCGTACGGCAAAAAACCGTACGACGAAATATTTTCAGTTATCTGAACAACTAAATAGCCCCGTTCACATTATCCGGTCACGGCAAAAAACCGTATAGCAGTCGTATATTGCCACTGCAATCGACGGCGACCGGATAGCCGCCGTAAGCTTAGTGGCGCATGTAATCAAATGAGAGCTTTCACATTATACGGTTTTTATCCGTACGGCAGCATTGGCTAGAGACACGTGACATTTGTTTCCCTTTAAGTTACCATGGTTTTATACAGCAATTTTTAAGTAATTTTTTATATAACCATAGTGCACTCATTTGTTCACCATTCATTATACCAGCACACCCAGTGAAAACTTAGTACAAACTGACCTTCTGACAAATTGTCACGGCAAAAAACCGTATAGTGTGAAAGGGGCGTCAATTTGTTGTTTATTCGGATTTTCGCCGTACGGTTTTTCGCCATACGGTCAAAACCGGATAATGTGAAAGGAGCGTAACACTGCAGGCAAACAACTGTCTGACGCAATAGAGGACTTCAACTTTGTTACGCTCAATAATGGACAATCTACAAGAATTATCGCACCAACTCATTCTCATAATTCTGTTGTTGACCTAACATTTATTACACAAGACCTAGTACCGGTTACTGAATGGGAGCTACTGACAGATCCTTTAGGCTCTGATCAGATCCCTATCTTAATCACCATCTTAACCCAACATGAATATCGTAAAATTATTCCGGCCACGATGTGGAAGGAATCCTAGGCGGATTGGCTTGCTTTTAGAAAATAACCTAGAAAATATTCCTTACTCAACCTATCAGGAAGCAAATAACACGGAAAAACTGTCTACGCTAATCCAAAGTATTACTGATGCTGCTAATACCGCCATTGTTAAGAAAAAACCTTTCATACCCCACACATCGCGTCCCCCATGGTGGGATGCAGAATGCTCAAACCTCATACAACAGCGTTCAAACGCACTTCGCGATTATAAAAATCTGTCAAATCTAGAAAATTTTCTAATATACAAAAAATCGGAAATCGGAAGCCATTACAAGGCGTAAGCTCAAACAGAAATACAGACAATGCTGGAAAAACTTCTTAGAAAAAGTAAACAAAAACACTCCTATCTTGAAAATTTGGTCATTTATCAAAAAAATAAAAAAACAAAAACTACCCTGTACACAGAAGACCGATTCCTGACGAGGTAATTGAATCAGTTCTACAGCTAGTAGCCCCTCCATTCGTTAGCAACATCTTCCGGGCTACACAAGACAATCAGTCACATGACCAGATAAGTAAGCCATTCGAAATAACGGAATTGGAGTCGGTCATGAAAAATACCACTAACACTTCATCCGGGAAAGATAAGCTAACCTACAACATGATCAACCATATTCCTATGCCAACAAAGTATTTCCTATTAGAGATTTACAATCAATGGTGGGTACAACGGGATTTCGCTCCACAACTTAAAGAAACAGTGATCTGTCTCCTTTTAAAACCCCATAAAGATGAACACGACGCATCATTATATAGACACATTTCATTACTGTCTTGTATTACAAATATCTTTGAACGGATGATTAAGTGTAGAATTGAGTGGTATCTAGAATCTAATCATTTCCTACATCCGAATCAATTTGGATTTAGAAAGAGTACATTAGAGGTGATCACAAAACTAACACTTGAAATCCAACACACCTTTTCGACTAATGAGTACTTTGCGTGCATTTTCTTGGATATTAAAGGAGCGTATGATTGTGTTAATTTAGACGGTCTAGATACAGCCCTAAATGAGACTGGTTTAAGCAATAGCGTAGCAGGAGGTATAGGTCCGAGAATAGTATCCGTAGGCATCCCGCAGGGCTCTGTACTGAGTCCCTTACTTTTCAATGTATATACAAGAGACATACACTCCCGATTTTAGTACCCCATTGGGTGTATTCAATATGCGGACGACATTTGTATATACACTAGGCGTAAGACTTATGGAAGGTGTGTTGAAGATCTGCGTCATGTTATGGTAACCTTTGAATAATGGCTACAGGGTCATTGCTTCAGTATGATGTGTCAGTGGGTTGGGATTGACACACAGTTGCAACAGTTATTGCCGGAATATTTGAGTAACCCTTTTTGGAAAAAGAAAAACAATTCACTAATGGAGTCCTACATAGAAAATATATAATATGACTGGTTGTACGCGAAAGGCGACGTCTTCCCTATTTTCTCAATTCCTTATAGGGCGGTTATCATGAGGCCCAAGGTTTTATTTCCGACTTATTCTAGTGCATGTCTGTTTAACAATAATATTTTGACATCTATTTTAGTATACCTCTGATTGTATTATTTACACTGATGGTTCTAAGACCAATAATACCACAGGATGTGCCTTTATTAACAAAAAAGGCAATCTACACAAGAAAATTAGATTAATGGATCATTGCACCATATTCACTGCAGAGTTATTCGCCATAGAATGTGCCCTAAGGTGTATTAAAGACAGAAGCCTTGGGGATTCTGTGATTATCTCCGATTCCCAAGCGGCCTTACAAGCCATCAATGGCTCCCTATACAAAAACTATAAGAACTCAGTGTTATGTAAAGTTAGGGCAATAATTGACGAATCAACTCCAGGAGGAATAAATAGTACATTAATATGGGTAAAGGGACATCGTGGAATAGTCGGAAACGAGAGGGCGGATGCTCTTGCTAGGGAGGCGACGGCCTTGGCGGATGTAGATTGCCCTTTCTCAGTAACTGAGATATTTAACATCCATAAAAGCTTCTTAGTTAAAAACTGGAACAAATGGTGGGAAGATTTTACTAAAACTTCAAAAAATCATTATTGCCTTTTTCATCCGTTGCTCCCCAATAGCACACCATATATTTTTGATTACAACGTGAATAAGAGATATTCTGCCACCATAGTGCGATTGAAAACAAACCATGGTCTTTTCCCTCAGCATATGTTTGAAATCGGTCTCTTACCATCACCTACACGCTCATGTGACGAGAAGGCAATAGCCGACCTGAATCACCTCTTCTTCGCTTGTAAGAGTTTCCATAATGAAATTAAAATATTGGTAGATCGTCTAGTACAACTCAGTATACAACAGCCGCATAATATTGCATCTGTGTTGAGCTAAAATAAAAGAGAGATCTACGATGCCTTAGTGGCACACATACACAGTGTATCAGTAGATGTTTAATATGCAATTGTATTTAATTCGGTGGGAAATGGACCTTGCTTCCAATGCCAACACCCACCTCCAGCAACAACAACAACAACAACAAATACTGTGTAATGGACACTTACTATCTTCAATTCAATAAATACAACAAATTTGAACGAACATCACAATTTTGGTAGAATTTCTGTACTCGTTCAAAATTAAGGGTGGTTTTTGCTGTATTAAAATTTATATAGAAAGTGGGGAGATGTGTCCATCTTTGGTTGAATAAGATTAAGAATAAAGTTAAATCAGTGTTCTATACCAAAGAATTTTATTTTGATTATTCTAGGAGAACCGGTTTCGATGTCTTTTTTACATCATCATCAGCTCCAACGCTGAAAATGATATAATAAAATACAAAGAATAAGACAAAAGATAAAATGTACACTTACTCAAAAGGACAATACACGTTAAATTAATATTAAAAGAATAAATGTCATCAACGATGTTAAAATAATTTTGATTTTGAATTATGTTATTTAAAATGTAGATAACTAAAATATAAGATTAAATTTTGTAGAATATATAAATTGAAGTATTAAACAAATGTTTCTCTTACATGTCTGATTATGGAGTATGTTATCAGCTGTGAATATAAAGTATTGTAAAAACTAATTATTGCTCTTTTGATGAAAAATACTTTAAAATTACAGATGGATTACCTATGGGTCTACCAGCTTCAGGAATGATTGCTGATATCTTTTTGGATTATTATGAAAACAAATATATCTTAAATAATAACAACCCTTTTAAAAAACACATTATTCTTTATAAAAGATATGTTGATGATATTATCATATTATGGAATGGTAACACAAAAACACTTGATTATTTCGATAATTACATTAATGGTTTGCACAAAAATTTAAAATTTACCTCCGATATTGAAACTAATAACGCTTTAAACTATTTAGATTTAAACATCATAAAAGAAGAACATAACTTCAATTTCAAAATTCATAGAAAAAATACCAAATGTGATGCTCTCATTCCTACAGACTCATATCACCATCAAACACATAAATTAGCTGCTTTTAGATATTACATTGACAGACTTTTCAACTTTAATCTTGATAATGATAACTTTAATAATGAAATTAAAATAATCAAAAACTTGGCCACCAGTAATGGATACAATGATTAAATAATTGATAAATTAGTGAATGCTGCTAGAATCAAACGTGACCCTTTATATACAAAAGACAAACACCAAAATACAACACACTACAGAACATTTACTTACAACAAATATATATACAGTTTAACACCAATACTACTTAAAAACAACATTACGCCAGCTTTTAAAACAGGTAATAACTTATATAACATCCTCAATAACAAAAAAACAAATATTTTTAATGAAAGTGGTGTCTATAAACTATCATGTAAAGACTATAATGCAATTTATATTGGTGAAACAGGAAGAAAAATACAAACTAGAATAAAAGAACACAAACGAACGAATGCATCCAAAGTCTACCAACACCTTCAAGATGAACAACATACACTAGACGATGAAAACACCAAACTCCGCCACAAATTATCAAAGGGATATAAAATGAAATTATTTGAAGCTTGGCAAATACATAAACATCGAAAAGAGTCACAACATCTTAAATGATCAAGTAGAATTGGACTTCGAACCTTTATTTAGTTGTTTACAAATTTAGTACCTCGTCTCTTCCACCTGCACCGCACTGTCTTTAAAGATAATCATATTCATTGAATCCAGTACTCACTCTCCAGATGCCTTTACAATAACCTATAAATTCATTTTCGATTTTTTCTACTTTTATTATTAACATCTTTCCTTATGCTGACCACGCATTTTTCATTAAACTTTGACAGTGTGCGGTTGGAAGAGACGAAACACATAGTGATATAGTTTTCTTGTGATTTGATGATTAACTAATACTTTGTGATTTGTTTTTTAAAAAAATTCAAAATTGGCTATCATTCAAGTATCTACGGACTTACTAATAACCCATGTATCTATTTTTTAAATGCCAAAAAAAACAACAAGACGGTAGTTCATCCTTAAGAAACAAGTCCCCCCAAAAAGGTACTTTACATCAGATTTTCCATTACAAATAATATTTTACACCCATTAAATTTTATTAAAATCCAATATTTCTATGGAAAAGTCCAATTAATCGGTCACATTTTAAATCCTTCGAGTGGATGTTTCACCCCTTAAGACCAAATTTCCACTAATATAAAAAAATATGGGTCGCTTATTTTTTTGAGTACTACAACATATGTGAAAAGGAACAAAATCGGAGGGGGACACCTGCCTAACCTTCCTTGTAAGCAAAACGACAGTGATTGTCAAGACATACGATATATTAACTGAAATTAAGAACTTACAATTAGTCAAGAACTTTGAAAAAAATTAATAACTTTGACCATGCCTGACGGTATAAGCATAATAATGATGAGAAAGCTACGTGAAGCTGTACTGAATGACGTTGATTTGAAGATTAAAATTAGTGTTCCTAAAAATATGAGCATGGTCGTTGAAAGAAGAAAGAGACATAATGGCGAAGCGATTATGATAGAGAGTGGTGATGGCAGCTACGCCGAGGTATTAAAAAATTTGAAAACTCATGTTTCTGATAAAGGCGTGTTAGCTGATGTAAATGATGTCAGAAATACATCTAACGAGTAAACCTTACGAGGTGGAAACTTCCGATTTTGATGATTTTTGGTATATAGATAGAGAAACTCATTCTAAGGGACACGTGTTTTGCCGTTCGTGCCCGTTCGCAAGTTTAACGGAAAAAATGGGGGTTGAAGTTCACCCTGCAAAATCACTTTTTCCCAAATATCTTGAAAACGGCTTAATATTTTTTGACGATTCAAACACTAAATAATAGTGACACCCGAGGGCTATAATACTGCATAAACCAATTTACAATGGCTTATTTAAGGGTGAAGCTATAAGCAAATATATGTCATCT
This sequence comes from Lydus trimaculatus, assembly GCA_037414755.1. Classification (NCBI taxonomy): domain Eukaryota; kingdom Metazoa; phylum Arthropoda; class Insecta; order Coleoptera; family Meloidae; genus Lydus; species Lydus trimaculatus. Next base: position 12,359 of record JAZBGY010002193.1, read on the forward strand.
TTTTGGGTTTTCTACCCTTTTCTACCCTATGGCCAACTTTATGAACCTGGAATTTTGTGTAAGAACAGTAAATTCAAAAATAAAAGTTACCTGTTTTTGGAATTTTCCATATATTTGATAATTAAGGGCGGAACAGGTATTTAGGGATGAACGTTTGGGGGTGAATTTCGACTAATTATGAAGGTATAAAATTTTAATTTGCCGTTTATTATAAACAATATTGGAGGTGCTTTTAGGTGATGTATTCGCTACCCTTGGTATCAACCCTTGTGCAAAAAAAGGGTGTTGATCCATGAAAAATTTTCACTTATTTTCTCGATTTATAATGACTTTATGTTGTTTAGTTTCATTTACTA
>JAZBGY010002194.1:0-12709 GCA_037414755.1 Lydus trimaculatus
AAATTCACGTGATACAAGTTTTGAACAAATGATTTATCGTGAGACAAACGGGCGTGGTGTTGACTTTGTTCTAAATTCTTTAGGTGAAGAAAAATTGTTAGCATCGGTACGATGCCTGGCATACGGTGGGCAGTTTTTGGAAATTGGAAAATTCGACTGTGAAAACGACAACTCGTTACAATTGTTGCTTATGGAAAAGGAAGCCACTTTCAATGGTATCATACTTGATCACGTCCTTTTATCAAATCCAGCTTTTAAAATGGAACTAAATCAACTCATTCATCAAGGTATTGCAAATGGTTCGATACAACCCTTGACAAGAACTGTTTTTGATAAAAAGGACGTTGAAAAAGCCTTCAAATTTATGGCATCTGATAAGCATATAGGTAAGGTACTAATCAAGATACGTGACGAAGAGGAACAAAGGGCTGTTAAACCAATACCCATGCCACTAAAGGGTTTACCAAGGTACCAAAAGTTTGATGTAAGAAAATTTTTTGAAATACGATAAGTATCTTTCAGATATCGATTTGATCCAAAGAAAACTGCAATCATTTTGGGTGGTTTGGGCGGATTAGGATTGGAACTAGCCAATTTGTTAGTGATTCGTGGTACCAAAAAAATGGTTCTTACATCAAGGGTAGGCATCAGAACTGGTTATCAAGCGTCGCGAATTCGGTAAATATCTACTCATAGCTATAATAGAACCACTAAATTGGAGATTTTATAGAATTTGGAAGTCGTACGGCGTTGAAGTCCTCATCTCAACTGCTGATATAACAACAAAATCAGGATGTGAACAACTAATTGAAGAAGCAACACAATTAGGTCCTGTGCAATCAATTTTCAACTTAGCTGTTATCCTACAAGATGCAATTTTAGAAAATCAAACTAAAGCCAGTTTTAAAAATGCATTTGCACCAAAAGCATACGCAACTTGTTATTTGGATGAAATAACACGTGACAAATGTGCGGAATTGCGTGATTTTGTTGTATTTTCATCAGTAACATGTGGACATGGTAATGGTGGTCAAACCAATTACGGTATGGCAAACAGTGTCATTGAACGTATCTGTAAAAAACGTAGAGAAGACGGTTATCCAGCTTTAGTTGTTGAATGGGGTGCTGTTGGTGATGTTGGTATATTGGCTGAAATGCAAACTGATGCCAAAATTTTAGAGGTTGCTGGCACCGCACAACAACCAATTGCAAGTTGTTTAAATGTTTTAGAAACGTTTTTGATACAAAATCATCCAACTGTGTCAAGCATTGTGGTAGCTGCCAAACAGGATATTAGTGCTGCTGGTGACCAAATTGTTGAAACTGTTGCAAAAATAATGGGCATAAAAGATTTGAAAACGGTCAGTTTACATTCAACATTAACTGAATTAGGGATGGATTCAATGAATTGTATTGAAATTGAACAAATATTGGAACGTAACTTTCAAATTAATCTAAATCGGCAAGAAATACGCAGTACGACATTTGCTAAATTATACGAATTGCAACATGAACAATCTACTAACAATTAATGGGAATCACCTTAGAATTGGAAGCCAAATGTAAACGAAAGTTAATTTGTAAAAACAAAACGTAAAACAATGGTATTTGTTAATGAATTGTTGAATATTGAATAGTAAACAATTAATGAACCTAAAACTGTTGTAAGACCGGATTTCATGTTCCATAGTTTTTGTCATATAGATTTAGAGACATTATTTATGCAAATTCATTCATCATTGTAAGTTTATACTAATTACGCCTAAAATATCACCTGTAGCATTTATCCAAGGCAATCTACATGTTTAACGACATTGTAAATTGATTAGCGACATCTCTACTCACGGACATAAACAAGTTAATTCATGTTGATGAGTAGAGAGGGCGATGGAAAAAGTTTGATGTAGAATCCTTTATAGGACTCTAGTTTAATGGTGATCCACTCCAGTTCAGAATTTTGTAAGGGAATACGTTCAGTAACTTTACCATAATATTGAGGGGGCCTCTGTCACTAGAGCCCTCAATACCCGACACATGCATGCATGTGCTTTCTTCCTACATTAGCCATGCAGATTGCACAGTCCTCAGTTCAAATCGAATTTCTTTCAAGAAAAGTCATAGGGGAAAATGTTGCAGTTAATAATTAAGAAAAACAAAAACCGGAGAAAACGGGGGGTTTGGTCAAAAGAATGGTAGTGAAGATTCTGGCATGGCTAACTTTTTGAAAATGACTAAATTTAAGTTCAAGGGACTATTCCATAAAGTCTGATACAATTCTAAAAATTTAGCCCAAAAGTTTCTTATACTCATTATATGTGATCTAGCAGAAATGAGCAAATTTCAACATACACAGCCCTATGCTGCATGCAACAATTTTTGATTTAGCACATACAGCATGTGTAATCACTCAATCAACATCATATACAGTCAGTTTGCATGCACAATCACAATGATTGCACATGTTTTGGTGTATTAGGGTTCAACACCCCCACAAATAGCACGTTAATAGATATAATTTTATTTATCATTTTGCTAACGTCAAATAATATAAAAAAAAATTTTTCCAAAGATGCATGGAAAAATGTATCAAGTATACCTCTTAAGATATCACTATACTTCACTTTACGTAAACACTTTGAAGCAATAAGTAAACATCGATAAGCTGTCGGAATTTTTGGCGTGTCTTAAGCGTGACTTCTACAGTGAAAGAAACGGAATTATAAAAGCTTACTGTAACGCGTACTACCTATAAGAAGTAGAAAACTTTAAAAGGAGTAAAATCTAGGATATTTCAAATAAAAATCATTTTTTTCCCGTTATAAGTTGATTTTGATGATCCAAAACGAGCAAGAACTTCAACAAAATCCCTGAAGTAATGTAAAGGAGTTATTGCCCAAATCTAAAAATTTCAAAATGTATGGCAAAAAGTATCAAGTACCTATAATTCGCAAGATATTTCTACTTCCCTTCAAAAATTTCTATAGTTAAAATTTTAAGCAAAAAGTAAACACACAGCTAAGCTTATGCAAAAATTTTGTTTTTGTAACAACCATTTCTACAGTAGAAGCATGCTACAAGATCAAATTCCCCATACATATGTAAGCTTTTCGTTTTCTATGAAGACATATAGACAGGTGTCTAGTGTGCAACCTAAACACAATAACCACGACTTCATGTTACAGTATGCTTGAACAATATTACAAATGTACAGGATGAGTCAGGCAAAGTTACAGTTTCTGTATTTTTTAGAGAAACGCAACAAAAACACCTTCTTTATCTCTTCGAACCGCACAAAATTGAACAAAGAACCACTACAGCTAAAATTCCGGAACGTATAGATTATGGCAATAATTTTTCGATTTCAAAAATCCTCATTTTCATTGAGAATTTTCTTTGATATTTCTCGATATTTTGTGTTTTAATCAATTTTAATTGACCTGATTTTAGGGATCAGTTGCACTGTTTATCTTACCGTGATATCGAATTCATTTTTATTGTTTGAAATGCGTGGGCGATGTTTCCATTAAACAATCACCACTTATTTACCTCAACGTTTCTTCTTATCATTAGTAATTGATTCAAACTGAATTAGTCCACACGTCAATAAGTCTCATTGTTAGGTTAGTCACGTATAATTTAAAAAGCCATTCAGCTGTTTATTTCTAGAATTTCTATTCAAATTACGAAAAATTAGCAGTTTTTTTCGATTTTTTTATGAACAAAAAAGACGATTTTTGAAAACGAAAATTATTATACCTACTACACATTTAGGAATTTCGACTGTAATGGCTCTTTGTTGAATTTTATGCAGTTTCTAAGAGATAATTACCGTTTCTTCCATTACAGAAACGTTTTTATCGATAAGGCCCATTTTGTTCTCAAGTCATTTCAAGACAGATTACTCTCTATGGTTGTTTTTGTTTCGTTTCTCTAAAAAAGTAACGAAACTACATCTTCGATTGACTCATCCTGTATTTACCTCCACTTATCTCAATTTATTATCTATTTAAAAATACTACAAATCAATTAATACACACATTGATAAAGTTCGATTGAATGGAGTAGTTTTTTATATATAAATCCCACAATTAGAACAAGAAATAGATCAATACGATGTTCAAATTTCAACTAATCGTACTGTTTTGTATTGGGTAAGCTCTAATATTTATTAATTATTTATTTAACTAATTTAACAATAAACTTTCAATATCAACAATTTATAGTGCAGCTTTTGCTGTTGCCAGTCGTCGGTTTCCTGACAATTTTAAATTCGGTGTAGCAACAGCTTCTTATCAAGTTGAAGGTGGATGGAATGCAGATGGTAAAGGTGAAAATATTTGGGATCATATTTGTCATACAAATCCAGATTATATATTAAATCGTGATAATGGTGATGTATCAAGTGATTCTTATCATCAATGGCAAGAAGATATTGCAAATATGAAAGCTTTAGGTCTTGATTTTTATCGTTTCTCTTTATCATGGTCAAGAATTCTACCAACTGGTTATCCAAATCAAATAAATCAAGCCGGTATTGATTATTATCGTAATTTAATTAAGGGACTATTAAAAGAAAATATCGAACCAATTGTAACAATTTTCCATTGGGATACACCACAACCATTATCAGAAATTGGTAGTTTTGTTAATCCAGATATGGAACAAATTTTTGTTGATTACGCTCAATTGGTATTTGAACAATTTGGTGATCTAGTCAAAACATGGATAACATTCAATGAACCACAACAAACATGCCATCAAGGTTATGGTAATGGTGAAAAGGCACCTGGTATTCATTCATCTGGTTTGGCAGAATACCAGTGTGCTCACAATGTATTGAAGGCACATGCTCGTACTTGGCATCTTTACAATGACACTTATCGAGCAGTACAAGGTGGTAGAGTTGGTATTACTTTAGATGCATATTGGTATGAACCAGCTGATGAAAATAATCCTTTAGACCAAGAAGCTGCTGAACGTGCTCTACTGTTTCATGTAAATCAAAAATCTACTTATAGGAAAGCAAAATTTAACAATTTACACATTTTTTCCAGTTTGGTATTTATGCTCATCCCATTTTCAAAAGAAACTATCCTCAAGTAATGATTGATCGTATCAAAAATCGTAGTTTACAAGAAGGCTTTAAGAGATCTCGATTACCGGAATTCACAGAAGATGAATTAGATTATATTAGTGGCACTTATGATTATCTTGGTTTGAATTTTTATACCAGTAGAAAGACAAAATGGATCGAAGATGCTCCTATTGGCAATGTCAGTTATGATAATGATTTATCTGTCGATATATACAAAGATCCCAGTTGGAATACGTCTGCTTCAGAGTGGTTACTGGTTAGTAATCTTAGAACTTTCATTTGAAACATAAACTAATTTTTATTTTCATAAATAGGTAACACCATGGAATTTCAGAAATGTATTGAAGTGGATTAAGAATAATCTCAACGCACCGGAAGTATTAATCACAGAAAATGGTTTTACAGATCGTGGTCAATTAGATGATCAACCCAGAATCGATTATTTAAGAGTAAGTTAATTATAACCAAATTTATCTGAAATTAAGAAATCAAATTTTTTTAGGGATATCTCACTAATTTATTAAGCGCTATATTAGATGATGGTGCTAACGTTATAGGTTATGCACTTTGGAGTATAGTGGATAATTTCGAATGGACATCAGGATACAGGTAATTTAAAGTTTTTCTTAAGCTTAGCATCAAACTAGGTGAAATTTTCAAATTTTTAGTGAGAAATTTGGTTTATATCATGTTGATTTTAATGTTCCTGAAAGGACGAGAAGACCAAAAGCATCAGCCAAATGGTATGCAAATGTAGTTGCAACTCATTGTGTTGAGGATTGTGACTAAATTGAATTTTCTATTAAATAAAGTAATAAGGCATTTGACAGTATTTTTGTGTTGTTGTCACTTATTCAAGCTCGTTTGGCCTCTTTAGTCTTTTAGTCTTCCTGAACAGCGACCACCTTCCCATCTATTGATATCCCAGAAAAGAGATCTTTCTAGCAAAGCTAGCTATCTCTCTGTAGATGATAAAGTCACACTGCCTAGGCGAGGGAGTCTTTAGTTGAAGAATTATTATTCTACTGGGGGTAGCGAATTTCCTGTTTTTAAATGACTGCAGTTTTTACGGTTACAATAGTGTTGTGTGTGTTTGTATAATGAAAAGTACAATGTATTTACATTGTATATTGATGCAACGTCATTATATTCAAATAATACATACAGGCTGGGCCATTAAATTTACCTCACGTGTACTGTCTGCAAAATGGGCTAACAAACATTCACTTTGGAAAAATTCAAGAATCCTGGAATGGAGTTGGAGAATACACATGGAAAAGTCACGTCTATTGATATCTCATTCATCGTCTACTTGTTGCTATGCACGACCATTCCTGAAATCACCTTCACTATCCCAAGATCACAGCCATACGTAATTCGTAATTATGGCATAGAGTCATTAAACAAATGCCAAAGTGAATGTTTCTTAGGCCTTCTTATCGCAAACGAAAAGTAGCTTAAGGTAAATTAATACTGAGGTGTTCTTCTATAAAGCTACACGAAAACGTCCTTCTTCTGGATATTTATAGTTTTAATGGTCCAACCTGTACATAACAGATAGTAAATTCATTCTCTTGACGTTATAAAATTTATTAGACAGTTCAGTTATATTGTATTCAAATATGATTAATTCAAAATCATTTACCTACCTTATATAAGGTATGGGACAAAGTTTTGATTAGAAAAGTCTAGATTTTTCTAAATTGTTCGATTGAACTAGAAAACTTTCCATAATAACACAATGAACGGCTGAAAGTATCAATGTTGGTCGTCTTTTTGCATCACTACCGCCAAACGAAGAGGTCATAATAACAGGTATGTAACTATTAAAGCTAACAGTAGCTAATACAATTGAATGATCAATTTAAAGTGTGGCTGGAAGATTATTATTGATGGTACACCATCAACACACCAGATAATCAGAATTTTTGTACGAATCTTGGTAATCATTCTATCACCTTTAGGACTCCATGTCAATTCCATAAATTGATTACTCAGTGAATTGATGACAAACCAACATAAATGTGGATGTACAATCGATGTTCATATGCAAAATTTCAACAGGTGTCCACTAAAGACAAGCTGTAACCATGGATCCTATGCTACGTATTCTGTTAGAAGCTACAACTGAGGCTATAATGGATGCTGGCTATCATCCGACTGAATTGGAAGGCACAAAAACTGATGTCTATGTTGGTGCAACCATATCAGAAACCGAGCAAACTTTCTTCGGGGAACAATTAAAAGAGGAGCACTACGCTATAACAGGGTAATATCATTCCATCTTATCTTTAGAAACATGTCAGATTGTCTTGTATTGCAGATTAACAAGATCAATGTTGGCACATAGAATCAGTTATTTTTTGAAACTACAAGGATCATCACATGCTGTAGATACAGCATGTAGTAGTTTCCTACAATGTCTAAACACTGCTTACCGCAGCATCAGGAGTGGACAAATAAATGCTGCTCTAGTTGCAGGTGTACATCTTTGTCTCAATCCATTTCTAGCTCAACAGTTTGTACGGTAATTCCATTCAAAATTTTGGATAAATTGTTCAATTATCATAGTTTTTTACATTAAAGATTGGGTATTTCAAGTAAAAGAGGCCTTTGTTCTCCTTTTGATATCAATGCTGATGGTTATATACGTTCTGAAACTATTGGAGTACTATTTTTGCAAAAATCCAAAGATTCTAGACGACTATACGCACAGCTATTACACTGCGAAGCAAATAGTGATGGTTCCAAATCAGAAGGTCTTATGTTTCCTTCACACGAACAGCAAACGGTATTGTTTCGTGAAGTGTTTGAAGAATCCATGATAAATCCAGCTGATATCACGTATTTAGAAGCACACGGCACAGGTATAGCTAACGTTATCAGTTTTAAGGAAATTTCATGGTTGTTTTACTTTTTAAAGGAACCATTGTTGGTGATCCTGAAGAAGCCAAAGCTATAGATGCTGTATTTCCAAAGCATCGAACAACTCCCCTACTAATCGGTTCAGTTAAATCAAATGCTGGTCATAGTGAGCCTTCATCTGGTGTTATTTCAATAATTAAGATTATCTCGGCAATGGAAAATGGATCAATTCCACCCAATATTAATTTCACACAAATACGTCCTGGTATTGAAGCTCTAGAGAGTGGTCGTTTAAGAGTAGTTACAGAAAAAACTCCACTACCAAACAACAACGGACTTTTTGGTAAAAATACTAACTTTATAAATTCAAGAAATTCGTTAACGTATCAAATTTTAGGCGTCAACAATTTTGCTTTTGGTGGAGCAAACTGTCAAGCAATTTTCAAATGGAATACAAAAACTAAATTCAGTCGTAAATCATTAGAAGAAAAATTACCAAGACTGGTTTGTGTAAGTGGACGAACCAAAGAGGCGATCAATATAATGTTGGATGTTTTGAATAAATATAAAATGGATCAAGAGTTTATTCGCCTATATCATCAAGTGTTTAGCAAAAATTGTAAAAAGTCAAGCAAAAATAACACAGGCAAATCTTAAAGGCATCAAGACTGGAAGCCATGAGATTTCGCTAAAATTTGCTGATAACTTGGTGAATGTTGATGGTCGACATTCCCAAGGAAGTAAGTACAGCAGCACCATCATCTAATGCTTATTTAAAGATCTCATGTATTTTAGAAAACAGAGTTAGCAAGAAGTGTATCCAAAATTTTGGCCAAGCCCAAATCTCGACCTTCTAGATGGTTATCATCAGCAGATGATCATAAATTTGCTTCAGCTGAATTCTTTTTAGAATCGACCAGTAAATCATTCATCTTGCCAAAAATTTTACAAAACCTCAGTAGGCATTCAATCATTTTCGAGATCGGTAATGCACAATTGGTGGGTTCCAACAATTAACTTGCAACAATCAACTTTGAGAAACTTCCTTCTACAAACGGTAGTGTTTTATTGCTTGAAAATCTAGGAAGGTATTTGTACAAAAATCCATTTTTACACAATTTCTGATACATTTTTTTTCCTACAATTTCAGTTTATACAATTCCGGTTACAATATGTATTTGACGGAAATTTACCCAACTGTTGAATATCCAATTAGTAGATCGACACCAATGATTGCACTTTTCATTCAATGGGATCACTGAAAGGTATGGCATGTGAAGAAACACGGACCGAAACACTCTTTTGGCACAGACGAAGAGCATATTGCATATTTGGCAGGTAGAATGTATTTTGATCTTCGTCTGATACATTTGGCCACCTAAATTTCACAATATTCCCCATGCTCCTGACAAAGACAGCAAATATTTGTCATCAACTAGGTTGAATTTTTATCTAGACAATGGGGATGGTATTTTGGAATTCAGCTACTGTTGGGAGGGGCTACAGCCCCCATTCTTACACATCTGGTTGTCCAGTTTTTCTTTATCTTGTTCTAACTTGTGTAAAAAATATGATTATGGGCGGTGACCACGATTTTTCCTATGTACTCACTTGGTTGATGCAACCTGTATAAAAGCAACGGCTATTGCCAAAAAATACGAAACATATAATTCCACTATATTTATCACCTGTATCATTTATCCAAGACAATCTACATGCTTAACGAGATTGTAACGACATCTTAAGGCGTATTTATTGTTCAGATAATTGCGTAAATAATAAAGTAGACTACAATGTGAACATGATCCTTTGAGTAAATCCTTATTAATAGCAAAGCAACATTTTCAAGTTATTTCCGTAGAATTGTATTCAAATATAAAAAATTCCAAAGCATTAACACATAAGACATGTTTACATCATTGACGTCACTATGGTTATTTAACTACTTAATGTTTACTTAATTAACATTAATTTAAATATTTGTTATTATTATTCAAAACTATTATGTTGCATTCCAACTTTTTTTTGGAAAACGTGTCTACATTGCAAGGTAACTTAATGACATAAATTGACCTCAATTTGAATACCTACACGTAGATGCATACATATGGAAATTAACCAAAAACAGACAAAAATTGCTTTATCCAAAAAACAAGATCACCTTTCTGTCTACTCTTTTCATTTGTTCTGACTATGAGCTGAAATCGAGACAGAAATGGCTGATGCACCCTTTCCGCATAGTTCGCCTAGTGTCCGGCTCGTGGCTCGCGTGAGATTCCGACATTAAATGAAATTAAAATTTGAAAACGATCATGATGAGGAACACAAACCGTCAAAATAGAACCCCTTAGGTCGTTTTCACACATACCGGCATCTTGCCGGCTCCTGCTTGTGGTTATTCACTACGACTGCATTTCTCATTGAAGGAGATCGGGCCGACATTTTTGACGTGCTGGCGTGTGTGTGTGTGTACAGTCTGTTGCTGTGTACGAAATTAGTTAAGACCGATGTGTATACTACTATCCTGCATAGACGCATGCACATTCTCTACAGTTACAGTAGGACATATGTCTGCCACGAGGGGCTGACCACTCTGGAAATAGTTGTACACTCTGCTGGAAATCATTCGGAAATGCTACAGAAATGCTGAAAATATGCAAGAAATAGTTGGAAATAGCTGGAAATTGCTAAAAATAGTTAGAAATGCTTCCAAAAATTCTTTAATTTGGTGACATGCGCATATGTTGTTCATGTATGACGCATGAACGAATACAGAAGTTTCGCGGTTCGGATTGGTAGGCAAACGATATGTGGGCAGTGAAAAGTAGAAGACAGTGGAAATTTTTTGTATGGATAAGCAGAACGGAGGGGCGAAAGGGGCGCTCAGTACTGTGGTGAAGTCATGCCTTCTAAAGGATTCCGCCACGTTCCTCTGGTGTGAGGGGGGGTTTTTAGCCGGTAGGAATCCGGCACTACCGCTCGGCACGGGCCGGGCGGTGTCTATGAAGATTTTCCCCCCCTGCACGTGCAAAAAAAAAAAAAATACCGGGTGCTATCTTATGGAGGCGCTAAAAACCATTTGACTAAATACTAATTATTACGAATTTAAATGTAATTGAAAATATTAGTAGTAGAATTCGCTTGATTGCAAAAACGGTCCTGTGAATCCCGTAGAAATGGACGGTGTATTTGTTATGTTTACGCCAATTTCTGATTAATTCTCCAGTTTTGACCGTACGACGAAAATCTGAACGGTGAAATTTTTCTAGTCGTCTGAATTTTGAATGTCGTGTCCACATGCCTTACTGATTTTGGTTCTTGAGGTGTGTTTTCCTTTCTTAGACTTAGATATCTATTATGGACGGCAGATTTTAAGTCTTCTGGTACATTTAAAATCAATATCATTTGAGATAATTTATTATTAAATTATTGCAAATAGTACTGCACTGTTGCTATTAAATTTTGCGTTTCAAATACAAGCTGAAGAAATAGTTTCAATGTCAGATATATTTAAGAGGAATATCTGAAATTGTACGGAAATGACAATGTGAATATTTGACAATGGTTAACAATAATGCCTAGGAATAGTTGGAAATACTTATTGTTAGTAATGGAGGGAAATACAAGAAATATTTCCAGAAATGAAAATTGTTGCGGACATTTTTTCGGTAAGAACAAAATGTAAAAATAATCCATGTGTTAATAATTCACTGAATATTAAATTGTGAAGAATTGATTGACCTACATTGTTTCAAGAGCAAACTAATTAAAATAAATAGGTATCTGTGATTCAGTTATTTCTCATTAATTTTAATTATGATTTCGACTAATGCTGCAGTTTCGTTATGTATGCCCTTTTAGATAGGTAGTAGCCTTTGGGAACTTTCTTACTGCAGCTGGAAGCTTGAAATGAGCGGTTGCCAAAATTTATAGAAACAGAAAAAGCAGCAGTTGAACGTTAAATGCATAAGACCACTCAGTTCAATCGAGTACAATGTAGATGTGATCAGTAACAAATTAATTAATTAATTAAGTAATTAATTAATTAAGAGAACTACCAAGTGTAGATTGGGAGGTCTACCAAAAAAAGCAGGTACCTTTGTATGGAAATGTAGCACTAGCGAATTTCTGTTCTCACGGCCTGTCATTTCCTGTGCATTGTATTTGAGTACAATATACCAAAAATCATGCGTGAAAATATAGATATATATAACGTGCGAAAAAAAAGAATCAGCTACATTCATTAGTACACTTTCAGGTTACTCCGCCAAAGTAAAACAAATCATATCAAACACATAATGATTGGTGACACTAAGGAGGATAAATTTAACCATCATGATCCAAAAATTAAATTTGGTCGTATTTTGGCATCACCATCACCTGGAGAAGAAGTTGTAATTACAGGTATGTAACTGATGGTGAAACCACCATAAGTATCAGAATTAACGTGAATCAATTGAAGGTGTCGCTGGGAAATTCCCTGAATGTGAAAATGTATACGAGTTACGTGATAATTTATTCAGTAAAGTCGATATGTTGACTGAAGATAATCGTAGATGGTCCTTTGATCATCCAGATGTACCAAAACGAACAGGAAAACTACCAAACATTGATAAATTCGATTCAGGATATTTCGGTAAGTTATTGAAAACATTTGTTGGGACTATTTGCTCATTTGGGGTTTAATAGGGGTTCACTACAAACAAGCTACAGCAATGAATCCATTACTGCGCATAACATTAGAGACAG
>JAZBGY010002195.1:0-12688 GCA_037414755.1 Lydus trimaculatus
TCCTTTTTTTATTTCGTCCACAAATAACGGAGCTGCAGAGTAACGTGAAACATACGGTATATATGGTATAAAAAAAAATTGAAATTAAATTAAATTGAGAAAATAAAATAGAAATTATCTCAATTGAAAATTGGTGTTTTATCAATAATTATTTAATAGAAATAAACAGAGACTAAACATATGAACCCTCAATTATGATATGATGATAAACATGCAATATGTTATCGGGTGAAACGATTCACTCCCCCATGCTCATCATGCTGATAATTTTAAGCATCAAATTACTACAAATATTAAAAGAAACGACACACAAGAATTCTATCATAAACAAGCCAACATACAACAGACAAACGACAAACAACACAATAAGCTCTCTACTTATGATTCTTTTATGGTTAATTTATTCTTTTACTTTATTTATTTTTATTCTAAATAATAATAAATATACATTATAATACATATATATGTGCTTGTTTTATTGGTGTATTTTTTTATTTCTAGGTATATATAAAAGAAAGGGATGGTTTTTGTTTTTTGCTTTCGAGATGTTGGTGGTACTCACTTGTCTTTGTAGTGAATCTAATTCTCGATCCATTGCTTTTAACATGAGAACACCGGCAGTGCCTGACGCCATCGCAGCCAAATCATCATGGTTGATGTACATGCCGCGAGGCGGTTTGCGTTTATGGCGTCCACCAAGTGGTGAACCACGCTTACCACCCGTTGGCCCTGATGTGGGCCGCAATGATCCCGTTCGTCTATAAGACATATTCGAGAATATTTCAACACGTTTTTATCTTACATTCTCTTTGTTTTTTTTTTGTTAAACAAAACAAAAATAATAAATAAATTGTAATAATTCGTTACAAAATTGACCCACAACTGGGGGCAGTGGGAAGAAGAAATATCAGAAAATTTGTAAAGTTAAATAATAAAAAAAGAATTTTTTTCTCTCACCACCCCCTATGGTAAATTAATTTTGTACCGAACAAACAAACAGAAAAAGATCAAATCGCGAATTTACGTTCTTTCTAAAATTGTTATTAGATGAAATCTTATCGGATATAGAAGAAGATAAAAACATTCGTACATACCTCCAATGTTGATAGCAGGAATTACAAAGGGCTCCTTTGGATGTCACATGTGTGACGGTACAGACGACTCCGCAGTTAGAGCACGCGCCACCCTCACCCTGCACACATACAACAAACATACCGACCAATATTCCCACAAATCAACATTTTTAAATAATAATTAATTGATAAATTTGCAATAAAAACATGATTGAATGATTAAAAATTAAAATTACCCACAGCGTACCACCGATTTAAAAATAACAATAAAAACAAACGAATAGCCGCTAGTGTTATCGTTTTTTTTTTGTTGTTGTTGTTCATACAGCAGTGATTTAGACGAAATGAAAATGTAGAATTGCTTTGAACAAAAAAAAAAGAACATGCTAGAGCTACAAAGGCTATGAGTTAGTAATTTATAATCAAACGTACTCATCTACTCATTACCGACAATTTGATCTGTAATTGAGTCATGATGAGATTAGTTTATTTATTTTTTTAAGAGAAAAAAAGAAAAACAACATACAAATGGTTAAATTAAACATGGTACAAACAATATGATCAAAATGCATATATGGAAATGATGTGCCACAACTAAAATTACGTGAATATTTCATGTATAGAAAAATAAATGAGTGTATGTAGTAATAAATAGATAAATAAATAGGCAAAGTGTACGTGCAAAATTATCAAATCAAGTCTGAGGGTTCACACTACCTGAGTAGCGTTGTCGTCGGAAGGCTGACCCGTACGACTTGGTGAACCGCTTTTACGTCGAATGCCACGATGCATAGTCCACTTCTGTAAGATAATTTTCCCATTTATACAACAAAATGGAAAAACAAATAGAATAAAAGAGAGAAAATTACTGATTTGATTAAACTACCGAACAATTTTTTTTTATTTTTTTAAAATAAATAAAAAGAAACAATACGTCCATGGAAATTACATCTGTTTTTTGATTGCACCAATTTCAATTGAAATAATTTTGCAGAAACCAACTTTCATAAATAAAACAAAAATCCGACTTATTTGTTTCAGCCAAATTGATATTTTTGTTCGTTTCTTACTGGAAATTATCAATCCCATGCATAAAATTCTACTTTAATCACTTGGGAGAGGGGCAAAAAAAAATAGCAAATATTGTTGTTGTTTTACAAATTATCATCATGATTCATGCAAAATGCTGAACAATTCACAACTATAACAAACAACAATTTTGTAAGATAGGAAAAAAAAATACCTTACCTTTTCATCATGATCAGAATCTTCATTAGAACCACCTTCAGAGCCCCCCTCGGATGCTCCACCACCCTCCTCTTTTGGTGTATTCAATTTTTTCGCTTGTTTATCAATTAAACTGGTCCTAGATCGTGTCTTTTTCCAACTATAATAATATTTGACTAAACTAGCGATACTTTTATCAGGTAACTGGAAAAGAAAATTGTATAATAATCAATTTTCGATTTGTGGCAAATTTAATTAAAAACTACCATACCATTTGCCGAATTCTATGGAAACTTTTACCATGAAATTGAAATGCTTGTTCAAATAAAACTTTATCCTCTGCAGACCATTCATCAGGGAATGGTGTGAAATTAGCTAAATCCAATACGGCCCTATCTAAATCATGCTTATGCCAAAACAGCATACCCAATGCTTGTTCACCATTATAACCATACTTGTCTTTGGCTAAAATTATATAATCTTCCACTAAAAAAAAACAAATTGTTATTAAAATCCAATATGTGATCAATATCGAATTATTACGTTTGGATTCGGGGATTGATTCAGTCGGTGACCAAACTAGCAAAGCTCTATCAGCCAACAGTTCCGGTTTTCGTTGGGACTCTGGTTGTAATTCAGGACAAACAGCTTGGTAATCACGTCCAACACGAATCTTATCAACTGGGACTACAAACAAACAAGCAATATAGAGTTATTATACACATCGTCTCCAATCAAATAAATATTAATTTGAAGAGCAACTTTTACATCGCCCCCAATTATAAAACAATATAAAGGTAGAACTCCACGAAATGGGGGGCTCTTTCAGACGCTAACCTGAACTCTCATCTTCGCTTGTAGATTCCTGGACGTGACCATTCGGACTTGGACCACGACTTCTACGACCATTTCTGGCATTCTCACTGTTTTTTTCAGCCAATACCATTATTGAAATTTTAAATTACACTTCATAGGAATTGGAATATTTGAAAATTGAAATAATTATATATTGTTTTTTATCCGTAAAGATAAAACGCCAGGCTATGAATCAGCACCACTACAACTTACTTCAAATTCAACTCAAAACGACTAAAAATTTTTTATCGAAGCACCGTAGTTTTCAACGGTTAGTTAGAGATTTCGACACTAGAGCACCATCGATGCAATAATGTATTTCCGTCATATTTGAAAACAAATAATTACAAAAACAATCAAATACACCAAAATTACAAGTTAATTTTGATTATTATAACAATCAAATTTATCCTAATTGCAAAAACTGGAAATTAATCATCGAATAATGGTGTGATATTGCTAATAATATAGAATATTTCAAATTTAGCGCTTTTATTGTGTATCCTTTACTAAACGATTGTTATCTCTCTTCTTCCTGCGTCAAGTAGTTGACATTTAGAAATTTTTGACAAATCAAACATAACCTTACTTTTTTTTGGGAAAACATTTGTAAATTTATTAAAAATGTCTTTTGTTAATTTAATTATAAGACGCGGTATATCCACAACATGTCCACAATTGGGTAAACGAAATTTCCGTAAATTTCCAATTTATAATAAACGTGGTAGTCGGATATTTAAACAAATGCGACAAGATCCAAATTATGGGCTACCACCAGATAGTAGGTGTTTTTATTGTTGTTACACAAATTACAATTGTAGAATTTAATTAATTAATTTAATTAATTTCTAGAACGTGGTGTTAGAGATATTGGATATGTGGATGATGATGGGAAATTCATCGAAGTACCTGAAATGATCCCCCAATTAATTGTGCCGGATCTTAAAGATTTTCCAGTAATTTTTTATCACTAATAAACCAGAATGGTATTATTGTACATTTCTATATAAATATATTTGTTTTTTTATAGTTAAAACCGTATGTATCGTATAGAACACCAGATGTTGTACAATCAGAATTCACACCGGAAGATCTATTTAATGTGGTATATGCACCGAAAATTACAAAAGACTTTAAAGAAGGCAAACTTGATGAAGGTGGATTACCATTAGAACCGTCACCTGAAGAAAAGCTGACTCCGGAAGATGCTAAAAATTGCGCGGCAAAAACTGGCGCCGACATATTTTAAATTATTTGTTCAATTTAGAGAATTATTAATTAATTAATTAAAGTATTTGTTTATATAACTTTTATTCGTTTTATTATTTATTTTAAAAAGTACCCCATTACCGTGTATTGTTGGTTGCATAATCATAACCACACTTTTCCCAAAAATTGCATATTTGGTGAAAAAGAATTAAAATTATAACATTTGCGGACCGTTTTATTCAAGTTTTGCTTCGATTATTGATAGATTTCGATAAATGTGTCGCATTTATTTGTACGATGGAGCAATAAGGTTATGTCACGACCTTTTAACCCTCAAATTTATTTGTCTGTTTGTTTGATAAAAATGTTGGGATTGAAGCAAATTCTAGTTCCACAAAGTCTAAATAAATCTGTAAGTGTCTGTATTAAATAATTTTCAAATATTTGTTGATTAATTTATATGAAAATTGATGTAATAGAGTTTTAGGTTAGTTCATAAATCTCAATTGGAATCGTTACGTGAACGTATAATTAACGGTCCAAGTCTGCAAGATTTCATAACAAACGATAAACCAATTATAAATCAAGAAGATGCTTCATGGAAGGACTATGATGGTAAATTGAAACGTGTACATGGTGAAACGGAACGTCTACGTTTACCACCATGGTTAAAAACGAAAATACCAATTGGCAAGAAATTTAATGATTTAAAACAACAATTGAGAAAATTAAATCTACATACAGTATGTGAGGAGGCACGTTGTCCAAATATTGGTGAATGTTGGGGTGGTGGTGAACATGGTACAACAACTGCCACAATTATGTTATTAGGTGATACATGTACAAGAGGTTGTCGATTTTGTTCGGTAAAAACATCAAAAACACCACCACCACCTGATCCAAATGAACCGATAAATACAGCAACAGCTATAGTTTCATGGGGATTGGATTATATTGTTTTAACATCAGTGGATCGTGATGATTTACCAGATGGTGGTGCTAATCATTTTGCTGAAACTGTCCGTGAAATCAAGCGACAGTACAATTATTATCAAAGCATCCTTTAATCTTCAATATTAACATGTTTTTTTTGTAAATTTGTAGGAAAGACAGCATTTTGGTGGAATGTCTTGTACCGGATTTTCGTGGTGATTTAAATCAAGTTAAAACAATAGCTGATTGTGGTTTGGATGTTTATGCACATAATATTGAGACTGTGGAAGCTTTAACATTGAAAGTACGTGATCCACGTGCCAAATATCGGCAATCATTGAAAACATTAGAAAATGCAAAAAAATTCAATACGGATTTATTGACGAAATCATCGATTATGTTAGGTTTAGGTGAACGTGACGATGAAGTTGAACAAACATTGAATGATTTAAAAAATGCCGGTGTTGATTGTGTAACATTAGGACAATATATGCAACCGACTAAAAGACATTTAAAAGTTGTGGAATATGTAACACCGGAGAAATTCAAATATTGGGAGGATGTTGGTAGTAAATTAGGCTTCCTTTATGTTGCTAGTGGACCGTTAGTTAGAAGCAGCTATAAAGCTGGTGAATTCTTCATTGCCAGCATATTAAAAAATCGAAAAACTAGTACGAATCTGTAAAATTATAATAAATAAATTAAAAATTGTTGTTATTCTTGATTTTAATTAATATAAAGAAAAATTACACAAAATTCCTTAATTGTAATATTTATTATTTACAATTTTACATTCAATTATTCTAAAATACAATCACACAAAATGCAATTACAATAAATATGGCACATGTAATAATTCTTATTTATTCATTAGTTTATATATATATAACTACAAATTTTGTCCCATCTGATTTCTTTTTATTATTATTATTATCATCATCAGAATTATTTTTACACAACTTTCTATAATTTTTGCTTATTATCAAAACTTCTTTATCATCAATTCTAAGACATATAATAATTATTAAAGAGTATCGAAATATATCGGATTACATGTATAAAATTAATACAATATCGCAACCATAACGAATTTTTCGTGATCTGATACAATCCAAATTTGTTAATAAATAATTACGATTTAATTTTCCCGCCTTTAATCGAACAAAACCACCGGAAGTAATATTAAGTCAATTACACACTAGTTCACATTTAATCAAAATTTTACCCATATTTATCCAAATTAAAAGTGATCAATTCGAATTAATTCAATAATTGATTTGTTTTATTTTCGAGTATTTTCGTTTTTTTTCTGATATAATTATTTGATTTAAATTTTTTGTTCATTGTTGAATTTGGTGTGAAGCTGTCTTACGATTAGTAGTAATTTCGAAAAAATCCGCGGGAAATTTAAATTAACATTTTGAATAGTATCAGTTCTAGATGTTTGTCGCCGATTATGGTTGATTTTGCTAACACACAATTAACAAATAAAGAGATTCATGTCGCTGTTGCTTCAATTCAATGTCTTTTGTGCTGTAAGGAACTTAATATCGATTAGCTTGAAAGCCATCAGAAATTGGCTCGTTGTTCGTTTTGAAGAAATAATAAATTCAAACACACACTCTCACTCTCTCAATATTTCTGTTTTTTCTTTCTTTTTTTTTATACATTTCTAATAAATAAATAATTAAATAAATTAATCAAAATACATATAAATAATATAAATTTTGGTACAATTTTGATTCATTTCTATTTAATCAAATGATTAAATCACTTTTACAACTTTTCTTGTTGTTTAGGTGTATGTAGAATTTTTCCAGTTGCAAAATTTGATTTATTACGTTTGATATTGTAGCATAGGGGCAGCTAAATTTGGATGATGTGTTGTATTCATCCTTAATGCTGATAAACTTTTATTATACCATTCATCTTCAGCACTCATACCTGTGAGAGAAATTACAGTTTATTTTTACAAAAAAAAAATAATAAAAAAAAATATTTATAGGTAGGTACGAGAAATGGTTTGGAGGAAGTGTAAAGCTTTAAAAAGTTTTACGTCTAGAGGAAATAACGTCGTTTCCGGACTAATACACCAAGATTACGGATGGCGTCTTCAAGACGTTTCATTTCCGGATTACGATGAAGTCTTGGTCAAAGATTGGACGAACAAAATAATAAAAAATGGTGTGTTTAGGTATATGGTAGATAGTTGAAATTAAAATGAGTCATCTGGAAATCTATTTAATAGGTACCTATAGGTACTAGTAGTACTCACTCATAGCATCTTGTCGCATCCCAGCTACAGATGTCATATTTGTACCATGGGACATTGAAAACGATTGTGCCATAGTCGGATATGAACTAGTCGTCATCTGTAAGACAGACATAATAATAATTTAAATTGATTTGTTAATAAATCAGTGGAATATCAAATATGCAGATAATTGTTGCTGGTTTTAGGTATATACCTGTAAAATACGTAGGTATATACCTATATAGTCACTGACACGCATAATTCTTCACTGAAATACCATGTATCTAATTAATAAAAGGGGTAAAATTTATTTGCATATTATTTTGATGATGAACAGAGAGAAAATGTTGGTGGTTGTTTGGATAGCATTTCTATTTAGCTGCCGCCACCGCCACCGTTACCGCCGTCGTCGCCGCTACTACCGTCACCGTCGCTTGTCAAGGATATGATGCGACCGACGATTACTACCGTCGCTTGGGCACTAAAATATACATACATACATATACATATATACGATGCCGAGGAAATGCGGTCTTTGATAAACTAATCATCCAACCTGTTTGACCTCAGTTAATTAATTTACCTGTACTGGCTAATCGTGCTTTCGTAGATATCGTCTACTTACTTACTTGATTCAGAGCAACTAGTTTTCTATGAGAACTTTAAAGGTAATCTGGGAAATTTGTTACTCGATTCAATTGTTATTTTTTTTGTTTTGTTTTTCTGATATTTTTGCAAAATGGTAGCAGTAATAGAGCAACATTTCATTATCCTATTTCATACATCTACTATAATTTAGCCGACTTGACTTTAAGATCTAAGATGACAGAGTCATAATAGTAGTAAGGGGAAACTCGGCTAAATTCGTGATTTTCATTATAACATCCTCAAATTAAAAGCAACAATTGTGGGGTTTGTGTTTTGAAAAAGGCTCAGCCTTCATCTAACAAACTATGCACTAAAAGTCCGACATTTTTAATTTTGTGGTAGTGCCAAGCCGACATTAATGCTAACGTAAAAGTTGTCTAATTCCTTTATAACTAACAATAAGATAATTCCGTGAGAGTGTTAGTTTCTTATCGTGATAGGTATAAGCTTAAATATTACAAAATAATAACTTTTTTAATGGTTTTATTTAAGTTTAATTAATCATCTTCATCTGTATAATTAAAAAAAGTTAAATATAGATTATTGTGATGTAAATTTACGCATTGAAAATGGAGCGGTTTTTGTCAACTTATGCCGTTTACGTATTTCACCTTTTTGCAAAATTTCCTTTGTAAATCGCACATAAATCGTGGAAGTTATCACAAAGTTAGACCAGTGTAACTTTGAGAACATGTTAAATCACAAAATGCTCAAAAACTGTCTAAAATGAACCCGCAAATCTTTTTTTTTCATGTTATCACACTGTTCTCCGTATCACGAAATTAGCCGAGTTTCCCCTATTTTTATCGTCAAAGTTAAGCCGTTGCCATCGCTTTCAGTCAAGGTGACCAATAATCAAAATGAATCCATTATATTTCTACGTCCTTTATAATCTTTAGATTGTAGAAAACAGAATCACGAAATTTGTAATAATTTCCAATGATTTTCTATTACTGCATACTTCTCAAACTAGATGTTTTCACTAATAAGTAGGGGTATACAACTATTTACCACAGAGAAGATGTTCCCTTTTTAGTGATGCCCTTAGAAGTATAACTCTTAATTATTCATAGCATTTAATTCTTCTTTATTACATAAACCATTTTCTCTATTTTAATGTGGATTTTATCAAATAATAACCCAGTACGGTGCATTTTATAAATAGGTATCTATTCTTTATGGGAGCACTTAAATTATTGAATAACTGTAGAGGTAGTTATACTTTAGTGATGCTGGATGTGTTCAAAATTGTTGTTAAAATTGCAAATTTGTTATCAAAAAGACAAAAGCGAAAAACTATATGTATTCTTTATAAAATTGAAAATAGATATCCATGCAAATTATTAGATTTTCTATACATTACTATCTTAACTATATATAAATGACGACATTTTGTTTAGATACAAAAAAAGTGAAGAAAATGGAGAATTCTATAGAATAAAAGATTGATAAACATATTTGATGTTCTATTTCATAAAAGTAAGCATTTTCTATTTTATTTTTATTTTTCAAATGTTGAAAGCCACTTCCTTTGTATTGTAAAATACTAACAAATGTATTTTCAAGAAACGAATTCAATTGTTTAACAGAATTAGATTTTTCAGTAAATATTTGATACGGTTATTTGTAATATTGAATAGAAAACAGATCAAAATCGACTTGTCTTTTTGTTATTTTTGATTAAATATCAAATGAAATATCGAACTGTATTATTAAAATGATATTTTGTATAAAATCATACCTGAGGGTATCTATTGATGGCCGTAGGATGTGGGTAGGGCTGGTAGCCTCGCGCCGCCCCCGGATAAATATTCCGCATCATGGCGCCATTACATCCAGGCAGTACACTAGGGGCTAGGGCTTTTTGTAGTTGCTTCTCTTGTTTACGGTATTTGGCTCTTCGATTTTGAAACCATACCTGAAATGGATTACAACAATTATTACAATTTTTTGTTGATTAAAAGAGGGTTATTCATTGTTGAACGTTTTTCTGATATTTAACTAATAAGGAAGTGCGATTATCGATTCTACTTTTTTTTTAAATTCTTGATAAGAATATGAGAAAATTAAAGTTAGAAAGACAACTAAGTATAATGATCGCACTTCCAACATTAATGATCGCAATTCAATTATTGTGTAATTATCACATTTTTGTGTCATTTGTGTTCGAAAATCTTTTCTACAGAAAATATTGGTATTATACATTGGTACACGGCAACGTTAGTGTACAATTTATATTCTTAAAATAATGGTTTTCATTTTCCGTAAATTGTTTATAAAATAAAGTCAAAACAGTAGAGATTTCATTTGGCATTTATAGTCCCTTCAGGAACTATTGCACAGTCTAAAAGTCGAATGACTTGAACGATGAAATGTGAAAATTAGGTAGTTATGGAAAACTTTAAATGCTTTACAGTTTCTAAAGTAAGCATCAATACTGAATGGAGTACAGGTTTTGAATCATCTAGGGAGCTCAGAATTAGAAGACATTTTTCTTTGAGAACAAATCCCAGTTATATATCTGGGAGATTTGCCACATGTTCTCTTCAACACGACACTTTTTGATGTAAAATCAGTCTACAAAGTGCAAAATGCGCTTCTCTAGCATGTAGGCAACGAAAAACTGGAACTAGTGCTCATACAAAGCCTGACATATTTGTCGTGTTTTCGTATAACGCTATTTCCTATAAGACGAAAAGTATTTTCGCATTGTACATAAATCTTTATTGTTTTATATTCTTCACACAGTATTAGAAATCGTGTTAAAAAAGTATTTTGTTTGTCTGCATTGATATCGTGTAGAACTAAGGCCAAATACTTATCAGATCTACCGCGTAAATCGAGGGATAACAGTCAGTTATATTTTTATGATAATGTGTAGAGTTTCACAAAATCTGATATTTTATTGTCCCACAGGTTAGTGTTGATCATGGATTAAATCCTTTTTCCCATAAACGATAGTTATGATTCCAGTGGAACACTATTTTTTCTATCAGTTAAGTTCTGTTTGTAACCTTTTCTCTTGATATTTCGCGTTTCAGATGTTCCTAAACATTTACAATTGGATTGAGATCAGGGGGTATTACCAGGCTTCTACTGAATGTTGTAAGCTCTAAAATTCGGCAATGAGTGTTTCAGTAACTAATTTTAACACACTCCATTTATTATTACTTTACAGATCTTCATCTTGTAATAATAATTTAGCCAGGGACTGTATGTGCAGAGCATTGTACACAATGGAAGCTAAATGACTATTTAGAGAAAAGTTTCAAAAGTGGCAAAATTATCTGTTTATATCATTGATTCAACTTCTTGAATGTCCAATAGAACTTGGGTGATAACACACTGCACCCATATTTCATTGTAATTATCCTACAAATTGGTAAGACAAGTCTGTGTTAAAAGACAGACACACACAGTCATACAGATAGATAGATAGAGTGAGAGAGAGAGAGAGACAAAATAATAGAAGGTACATTCGTCTAGGGTGGCTCAACTGAATGACAACAACAAGAAGCATACTAAACCTACTTACTTCAATACAGCACACACATAGACAACTGGAAACAAAAGAAGTCAATAAGGTCGCAAAATCTACATTAGCCCATCTTAAAGGCAACCGTATTTGTTTTTAAGAAGAATGAATATAAGGGACCGAAATGATGGCGTGTCAAGCAGTTTGAATACGAGTAGGAGGCGGTTTATATGTAGGCGCTATTTAGTAAAAGGGGATGTTCAAGCTCATCCGCTGCTATCTACCCAGTCAAGATGAAGTTGTAGTATAGGGGGCGATGATGATGATGATGATGATGATGATGTTGATGATGATGATGCCACCGTCTCTACTATGACGACAACGACAACGACGACGTTGTTGGAATGGGATGAAGATGGGGCGAGGGTTGGGCTAACTTCATTACGGATCCATTTGATGGGATCGAGGGAGAGAACGGGACGTGCCTCGCGCCTCTTCCGCGAGACTTTTCGTCATAGACACACATGTAGAGAAGGACTCGATCTAACGTTAATAACTTACCAACAAAACTCAAGAAAATAAATAAAAAGTCGTTTGTTTTGTTGTGAATTTTAACGAAAATACTAAACTATGGTTACAGTTATCCTTTGTTTTTTTCTCTTTTTCTCCCCGTATCTAATAGAACTGCTTTACGTTATTATTGTTCCTATTTTTGTTTCTTTTCGTGTAACTATCACGTACAACAAATTCTCTGTTAGAAATACAAAACGATCGAGGACGACTGTTGAGAATTTGATTGGGATAACGGAAACGATCCAGTCTGATGAACAATCGAAAGTCGAAACACATATACCTCACACACATACACAGATCATAAAAAAAGGAAATAACATTGAAACCCAACTAGAAAAAAAATCGGATATTTTTGCTAAAAGTTAGAATTATAGAGTGTATACAGCTTGCGACATCAATGTGAGTACATAGGAAAAATCGTGGTCACCGCCCATAATGATA
>JAZBGY010002196.1:0-12686 GCA_037414755.1 Lydus trimaculatus
GTGACAATTTAGCCTTCATATAAACGTCAATTACTCTTTTTAAACATCAGTTGCTACGGTTACTACTATAACTTTTTTTGAGATAGTTTGATTTTACATTTCCTAAAAACATTGTACCTCATTTAACGCCTCTGGATAAGGACACCCTAATCACCTAGCGGTATGAAATATACTTTACAACCTATTCTCATACTAAACAAATATACATACAAAATTTCATACAAATCGGTCGAGCCGTTTCGGAGGAGTTTGGTAACAAACACTGTGACACGAGAATTTTATATATTAGAAAGAATTTTATAAATTAGATGACTGATACTCCGAATGATCTAGAGTGATTTAATTTGACAATTGTTGTCATTTGTTCTCTATATTCTTGTTTCTAATTTCTTTTTAATTTTATTTTACGTGAGGGTTTCCGATATTTTAATAGTTATTCTGCTATTCGAGACGAAGACGAATCCAACAAATCAAAGATCATTAAAATCGGTCCAGCCGTTCTTGAGTTATAAATGGTGTAACTAACCCGACTTTGTTTTATATATATAGATGAGTAACTTATGTTTTGGAAAAATTCGCATCCAAATTGTTGTTAATGCCATTATAACTGGTACAGAATTCGTGATTTTACTTCAATTTTTCCCACATAAATACCTACTATAACAAAAACGTATTTACCCCTTATTCCAAATAGAAAGCAACTCGCAGCCAGTTCGTGGGGATGTTGAGCGAGTTCATTCGTAACATGTGAATACTATACACAGCGGTCGGTGCCCCACATCATTAATATTTTTCAAGTCCTGCAATGTATCTCTAAACTTTTGGCTAGTATTTCTCACGTGAGTTGTTTTCTCACAACTCGCAATAATATATTGCTAGGGCGTTCTTAGGTAACCAATCGGCTAACGCGAAAAATTCGCGAAGAATTTTCATACAATTACATCAAGTTTCTTGCATTACTGTCTATACTCCATAATCCTTTGTAATTTGCTATCTCATTGATACTTGTGTAAATTTTCCCGCCAAGTGTAAAAAGCGTCCCACTTTTACGTTATAAGCAGTTAAGTATAAGGTATTTAGATTTACACATTCGTGTTGTTACTATTACTATTGTACTTTTACGGAGCCGTTTAGTATTAACATTGACGTTAATTTTTTATAAGTTTGATTTGTAGTGCCTATGAACAATATTTGTTAGTAAGAGAAAATACACGAAAAAGTACTTTTACGAATATGGATCCTAGACTTTTAGTTTAGTTTAGCTTGAGTTATCCCGAAACCGATTAAGAATATTACAACCATGCTTGATCAAATCTCGTATTATTCATATAACGCTACTGCAAATCACAGCCATGTTTCACAATCAGGCCTACGAGTATGTAACAGTAAAACCGTAGGTTTTCTTATACAGGCATTGCAGATCGGTGGACTTTCGCAAACTTGAACAGCTCATAACTTGTAAGATTAATCCTTAATATGACCTCAGGATACTTATGCATTGTTTATCTTCTAAACTAGACAAAAAAATCTCTTCTTAAACAAACAAAACAACAATATAAGTGTATAAATACCTTAATTTCTAATCTTATAAAAGTAAAGATACAACCTATACCATAGACATATCCATAAACAAGTCGAACAAATACTATCACCAAAAGTCCGCCCGTCTGGTCCTCTAGGTTATAAACGCCGGCGCCTACTCTTGTCGCCACTGACCAACACAAGAACTGTGAAGAAGCCACCGCCCTAATAAATCACCTACGTCAATGTCGTTCTCTATAACTTTCTGTACGTATGCATGTTGATCTTTTCCTTTCCGTTTAAACATTCATGTAGATTTCAGTCAATGGACGATAGTGTTTTGGTTTTTTTTTTTTGACAATTTTTCAACAAGTTTGAATTATTGCCAAACTTCAGGTTCATTCATAAATAAGAATGATTTTAGAAGAAAAGATAAGAACGGAAGTTGATTGTGTTATTGTCAATAAACAATAAATACCTTGTTTTATGGTATTTTGATTTTAACAAAGAAGATTATTTAAAAGGCAGAAGATACAAAAACAAAGCAATAAAATTATCGCATCAGAATACAAAACTCTTAATTAGTTGTTATATAGCTTTCAGAAGAAAATGTTAATGGTTCCTTTTTGTGTTTTAACGGCGTAATTCGTAGGTAGAAGTAATTAAAAAGATAAATAAACGAAATAGTTGGGTGCCTCGCCTGTGTACTTTATGGATGACAAAATTTAATTCAACTCTAACGGACAGGAATATCCTCAAAGAAACTAGAGCCTAGTCTACATTTTCAATCATCATATAGTAAAATTGAATAAGAAGAATGCTGCTATACAACACTGAAAGCAGTTTAAGTTGGTTTTTGTACAAAGAGAGCTTTAGTTTTAAATTGCATACCCAAGAGAAGAGTAGACATTTAAATCATTTTCAAGAAATTGAATAAGCCACTTCTATAAATCATTTTTACACCATGAATAATATAAAAAAAAAACGGTAATCAGCGATATTTGTTATGTGCTTTGATTCAACACAAGAATTTCATGAAAAAAATAGTCTTCTTTGACTTTCTATTTTATTACCTAAAGATTTTAAACTGGTAAAAAGCAAGTATATAGGTGGAGTATCACCCTTTGTTATTTAGTCAATTTTATAGATCAATTATTTTCAAATATCCAACATATCATCCAAATTAGTAACGAAAAAATATAACGCTCGAGATATGTTGACTTTGAAATTCAAATATTTTGTTGTTTTCAAATAAGTTAATTTTGTTTAAAAAAATTACACACAAGTTAGCACTAAAAGTATCTGGAAAATGTTTGACGCTTACTCGTATCTGCATGCCTCTACCATAAAGATAACAAATACATGAGTAGTGACTATTTAAATTATTTCTAAAGATTTTCCATTTTGTATAGTGTCTCGTTATTTCATAATCATTCTCCTTGAAGGAAGTGTATTTATAGTATAAGTAGATAGTTTAATTACAGCTTTTCCTAGTCACATTACGTATGTACATCAAAAATAACTGATTAAATTGGCATGTGAACAATTAAATCTACTACTTTTACTACTGTCGGCATCAATCAAACATCTTGCTAGTCATTGTGGGGAATAAGCAAACTATATCTAGATAGGTACTTACAATATATAAATATTTTTTGTTGTATGAATTCGTTAATTAAAAAAAAAACAGAAAAAAGCACAACTGGAAACAACAAAGATTGACGACGATCGAGAATGTGGACAATTTGGAGATCATAAATTAAGATAAAGTAAACAATTAGCGACATGTTGAGGGTTTTTATTTATTTGGACCCAGGTAGCGAACACCATTATTTCAGGGCAACATGCAAATCAACAGACACTAATGATTCGGTCTCTGGACCTTATACAAGAAACATACCTACATAGAAACGGTCAGATCTTTATTTTAATAGTGTCATCGTGCTTTCTCACTTCTTATAAGATTTAACAAATCTATATACAGCCGGGTCCACAGCTAGCGATCGAACATCACGATCCATCTCCTGTCGGTACTTCAAAAGAAACTATCCGTTCGCGTTTGTACCCACGTGTTATTGAAGTGTGGACGAAAAGTACAAAGATTCTCTCGATCCTCTGACTCCTGCATTCTAGTTTAATCCCTAAGCCTACGTGAGTCGTTTGTTTATACAATAAAAAATAATATTTATATTATACTTACCTGCATGAAATAGAAGCAACACCGATTTTGTGGGCGACACAAAATCCGTAATGACAAACATTTTACCTGATTTCTGGCAAAAAACAAAAAAGAATAGATTTAGGTAAATCTATTTGTATCAAAATGCTCAACATCAATTTAAGCCTGGGTTGAGCTGAACCCTACGTAATTATAAAATGCCTGACGAAAGGTGGACCTATGCGTGGGAGGCATTAGCTAAAACATTCAATACTTCAGAAGATGAACTAGAAAAGAGAGAAGTCATCCATCATTAGTGCATTGTTGCCTTTTTACTATTTTTAATCAACAAATGCTTTAAAAATAAAAACTCGTGCTCGCTATAATAACAATATTATGCTGTCTTTGAACTTCGCTCATTTTTAGGACTTTCATTCAAACTTACAGATGACAGGCAAATCTACGGACATTGCATTTGCATGTGTTTGCGCATGTTTGTTCGTGTTCCTTTAAATTTGTCTGGATTGCTTGTTGTTTGGTTGTTCATTCGTATTCGTTCGTTAAATGTGAAGCCGACTGACTACAGAATAGAATTATATCTTCTATACATTACATAGTCTATGGGGGAGATATTTCAAATAAACAACATCAAATATAAAGCTTCTGTAAATAAAAGTGAGTGTAGCAGTTTTGGCGCTAATTGGTCAGGTAAAGGTAAAGGTAGTGTCGGTATCGGTGAACCCACAATGATTCCTGCATCCGGTAGCTAGTCGGCTAGACGGCCTTATATTAACACTATAGTGCGAACTGTAGGGTCTTCAACAGTCAATATTAGACCACCAACAAAATCAACCTTCAAAAAGGTAGTAAATGAAAAATCTGAAAAGGTTGAATTTATATAAATTTCTAAATATTCGATCTTTTGGAACTACGATAATTTTAATGTTTTGAATTAAATAGTTGCTGACCATGGACTGGTATGGTACACGACCATGTCCTTGGTTGATTTCACATCATTACTATACACACTTTACATACAATGTCGGCACCTTTGATCCCTTGCGGCCCTCTTAGTCTAACAGTCAAGTTATCTGGCCTAAGGCATTTCTCGCCTTGTTCAGTGTCTGTATTGATGCCCATCGATAATTAACACTCTCATTAACAACTAGAGGACAAGATTGTACTATATTGGGATGCCCAAGTACTATTATCTGTGATCTTTGGAAATATCGCCAGAACATAGTAGTAGTCATTGGATAATCGTATATTTTTTGCAAACTACTTAGGCATGTATCTAACATGATGGATATCTGCCATTCCACTCAGTCGCCATTTTGTTAACATTAACCAGTTTTTGTCTGTTCCATACATCACGTTTGCTTTCCCATCAAAAGATTTGTAAAAACAAATACAAACATACATATTTCTAACAATGGAATAATGTAGATCGAATCACTTGTAGCTAATGTATCCGCCAAATCAAATATAGCAAACGCATACAGATATCGAACATTTAAAGAATTTCACATAGAATGATGTTGTGTTTATATTAACGTGTTATTCATGTGAGAGATGCATTTAGTACGTTGACAGCAACACTAACAGAAATAAACATTCATAGAGGTCCTGAGTTAATGCATCGTCTCTTACTGTACAAACCAGTAAATATTGATGGAAACACGTGTTGCTGGCAATAATATTTAGATGACTTCTGTTAACGCCGACGGTAAATTATCAGTCAAAGACATTATTTTCAAAACAAAATAACAAAAAAGTAAATGGATTTCGACGGAAAATTGCTTTTCTTTTTCTACCAAAAAAAAAGCAAAGATCAAATAAACTAGAATCCATTTATACAGTTTACATTAATCGAATATTGATGTTGATTGATTTAGGTACATGTATACTCATAAACATATATCCATATAAAAGTTTCTTGTAGTAATAAACGCAATTTTTATTTGATTTTATTTTCATCAATTTTCTGTTTTTGCAGAGAAACCCCGACGACTTAGTCATTGTGTCGGATGTGGTGGTCAAATTCATGATCAGTATATTCTAAGGGTGGCACCGGATTTAGAATGGCATGCTGCTTGTTTAAAATGTCAGGAATGCCATCGATTCTTGGATGAATCTTGTACGTGTTTCGTACGTGATGGGAAAACATATTGTAAACAGGACTATGTAAGGTCAGTAATTACTAAAGTAATAAACACTTTAAGCGAAACATTCATATTTTAATAAGAGATATTAGTAATCACTTAATTCTTATTAAATATACATTTCCAGCAAGACAGTTTTCTAATGCAACAAATTAAACGATTCCAACATTACTATTGTATATAATTTGTTTATAATTGTAGACAGCTATTACAGTAAACATTTAAATATAAAAATAGAGGCGTTTTTTGAATATGACGTTGAAAAATCACTGTTTATATTGTTTAATACTCAACCTTTCGTACCAATAAGAAATATTAGTGTCAGCAAAAATAAAAATATCGAGGAAATGGGAATCTGCCAAAAAATTATATCACATTTTTTACAAAACACAATTCTAATTCTCATTAGTTTCAAATCGAAAAATATTAGTTCATTTCGTTTTCGATAATAAAAATAAATTCAAAACGGAAAAAGTTACAATTTCTTTTTATATTTACAAAATCTCAGTACCTGTTGGAATTAATCGTGCATTTTTCAAAGCCATAGTGTATATAATTATTGTCGCATTGTTCCAATCAGACTTTTGCAATAATTAAAGAATATGCTCACAAAATCCATCTTATTTCAGTTCTTGTAGATGTAATAATATACTGTAATACAAGTAAGTTCACCTTACAATGCGAGCATTGTAAAAAGGACTTAACGCGCGTGTAGTACACATTATTTTTTGCATGAACGAATTATTTCATGAACAGTTATTCGTATTTCAAATCTTGGTTATAACATTATGGAATTTTCTTACCGCACTTGTGCTGTTCTGATATTACATACCGCACTGTGTTTTATTGGTTTCCATAAAAACCTTAATTACCGCACTGTGTTTTGCTGTGTTTTATTGGTTTCCATATTAACCGGCCACAGTATTGTAAATTGTACTTTCAGTATAGATCAACAACATTTGTAATTACAGAAAAACGCACAACGATGCGAAAAATATGTATTATATTTCAAACAAACTGTAAAAAGTATTATTACTTGAAAGGGGTTGCTATTAGACAAATCATCATGACTTTTGGAAAATGTTCTTTAACTATTTTGCTGATTAACTGATGTAAGATTGACCAGGGACGGTTTGAAAAGGTGTGCAAGGAGTACATGAAATACGGCCAGCCAGATTTTTGAAGTGGCTAAAATAAGTGACAATCTTTGAATGCTTACTGTGCGAGTGGTTTGTCACAAACGGGTGGACATACATATTTTGGGTCGACCAGCAGCCTATATATTTATATTAAAAGAGCATTTTATAGACTTAAAAGAAATTGCATTTTGATTAAGGAAGCCTCCACCTACCCCGCTGCACATGAGCGGCCAAATACCTAAGATCACTACTGGGATGGACGAAACTCCTCAGATATGTTATATTATCAAATTTTGTAAAAGTAGTGCTACCATTGTACATACATACCCATAATGAGGAAAATAATTGTCGGAGAATTCCTCTATTGAAGTGCGGGTTGTTCCAAAAGTACCAGCCCTAAATTGGAGAGAAATCATAGATTAATGTTTGAAAGAATAAAGAAAAAGTGCAATTTCAAACACGGGGTATAAGTTCGTTAATAACATTGATAATTATATCTATAAATTATAATGCATTGTCTGCTTTCCAGCAAAATGCAGTCGAGGTTTATTTTCCGTTACTAATCTTCTCCTCAATCTGATGCAGTCTCAAATTTAGGAACATTTAAAGGCGCCGGTGTTTTTAGTTTCGAAAAATAAAGGGTTATCGAAAAACACATAAATGTGTCGGTTCTGTAAAGCTTTGTGCTGTTTTTCAGAAGTCAAATAAGAGTACATATTCCGAAAATCTAAAACTTTATTTGCCATAATTAATTGAGAAATCAAAAGTCCATTTTTCAATAAAACTTGTTACGATATTTCTATAAGACGTTTTAAAAACAAAAATCACGTACGAAAATAAGGATATCTGTCTTCGATTTTTATAAAAGATAACTTTTGAATTAAAACAAAATATTTCAAAGCCGCCAAAACTTTTTAAATACACAGATAGATAGAATAATTCATTTTGTTTACATTCCTGTGTTTCATGTGAGATTCTGGTTATGCCCGTCGAATGATCTATAGCCTTATATGTATGTACCTATTTGAATGTATTTCCTTGCCAATGTTTCTTCTACTCGTAGATAAAGATTAATTAAGACTTCAAATGAACAATAGGAGCCTAAATCTGTTGATCCTGTAATTGAATATTTTATAAAAAAATTCCTATAAAGCTTTTGTTTTGTGTTTGCTCAATTTATTCAATCGATTGATGAATTAAATTTGATATATTTCCACTTTAGCTTGTAAACTCATTCTAATAGACATTTATAGTGTTCTAATAAAGCGATAAATTACGTAATGATTAATATAAGCCTTTTTAATAGAATTATATATGTTGTGATTAAAAATTACATTACAACTTAACATATTTAATACCAAGCAATATTTAAATATTTCATCATTTTACAAATTAGTTCATTTAACCACAGCTGTTAGATTCGTGTAAAACTTGTCTGTGTTATGTTTTAAAAATCTCTATTTACATAGGACTAAGTTATAGATAATTTTTGGCAAAACGCCCTATAGATACTCAAAGGTGGCCCAGGTGGATGTTGTCCCTTCTAATCTAGGGAGACATGTACATACACACATACATACAGTAGCCTCCTGTTTTCTAACTCCCCATTAAACAAACTTACAACGTTTCAAATTACACATGTCACCGCCACACACATACATTAAAGACACTGGGGTCGCCTTTCTCACATTCTTAAATCAAACATTTGTATGTACATACATTGGTTGTGAACTGAAAAGATTGGCGATTTGTATGTGTGTAGGTGCAACTCTTGTAATATACTGAATGCTTACTCATTCTTCTGTAAGTATATGTGATGTTAATTCGTTTTGTCTGTTGTTAAAAATCACACCTCCCCCACAAAGGAGTATAAACAGACATTACGACGAAGAATTTAGTAATTATAAATTATTAATTTTTATTTCTTTTCTATAATTACAGATTATTTGGTACGAAATGTGACAAGTGCGGTTTATCATTTAGTAAAAATGATTTTGTGATGCGAGCAAAAAGTAAAATATATCATATAGAGTGCTTCAGGTGTAATGTGTGCACCAGACAATTAGTACCTGGTGATGAATTTGCATTAAGAGACGGTAGTATATTGTATTGTAAAGAAGATCATGATGTTATGGAGAAAACATCAACACCAACAACACCACATCCATCTGGCGAAAGTAATAACAATACAAGTTTAAACAACAATAATCATAATAGTAGTAATTCAACTGAATTAGGGTGTATGTCGGGTGAGTGCTATATAGGTTAGTACTTAGTAGATATTTTCAAATTTGTTTATTTCTTTAGACGATTACTAAATGAAACTAAGTACCTATAAGAAATTAACAAATTGTTGTTTTTAAGAGAAAATGATTCATTATTTGCTAACGTAATTATTATGTAAATTCCAGCGACCAGTTTTCTTTTAACAACAAATACCATATTCGCAGTAAATGCACTAGATTATGGAAATATAATTCAGTTAATAGTTTAATTATCAATATTTCAAACAAACATAAAGAACCCTTATATATCTTCATATCAAAGGTTGTTCATTTATTATAAATGTTAATCTTTCAAAATGTTTCCACTCTAATATAAGTTAATCTAATGGGAAACGACTGGACTGTCCACAGTCCATTAGTAAAGTCCGATAATTCCAGAGTATAGTCTAGGGAATTAGTAAGGCGTGAAACACTGGTCAATGTAGATTAGCCGATTACATACAGACCTTTGTGAATACTAAATATTATATCAACCAAGTAAACATAGATGAGATGGATATGTTAGAATTTAATTTCATCCCCTTTCGTTTCCCTTTTCAATATATCATTATAGATTAATTATTATCAAGTGTTAATGTTGGGTAAATACAGGGCAAATCCTTTATAAACAAATAGAAATATAGAAAATAGATAGATACTTAATAAATTTTGGTTTAATGAAAGGCAAATAATTGTCCATATTGCTATTAATATAAGTAATTGATACATAGCCGATTCTGTGCCTTGGGTAATTTCCATAACTTGTAATTCTAATGCAGTTTCACCAACAATGTAGTATGTATAGATACAGATGTTATAAAAGAAACATATGGAAAGAAAAACGAAGAGTACAGAAGAAAATTCGAGTGATATGAAGCCGATTTTCACGGTTATAATGAACCACAATTTCTGATTCTTTTGTGAAACAGATAAACAAATTAATGGAAAAAGCAGTAAAATAGTACCGTGTACATTGTAGCCTTTTATATAAGTTTAGATAAAGCAAATACAAGAAAATTTCAAATATGTAAAACAAAGACGACCTAAGTATCTTACTGTAGCTTATATTGAAGTCTTAAGAGCCTTAATTTTGTTTTAATTTTAATATGGTACGTTGCTTGCCAATTTTGTATACAGATTTGGCGTATCTAATACGAACATTGGAAAAACTATTAGCACCATCCACTCTTAGGGGTTACGCATAAGTTAGAATAAGATAAACAGAAAAAGCATCTAAGAATTCCAGTTACTCAGTCTTAAACATTGCTATAAGTAGATTTTGTCACCATCATAATGAAACATCAGCGAGCAAATGTATCAGAAAAAGATCAACAGTCTCGGTCTAATATCGCATAGTGCCTATTTATCCCATTCTAATTTATGTGAAACCCTTAAGAGTATGTGGTGCAGGTATTTTCCTTATGTTCGAATTAGAAGAACATAGTCTGTATATCAATTTGCCTACTATAGTTTGTAACATTTGAGACCTACACCGTAGAGGATTTGCTGGATGTTCCCACTCGCGTCAACCATAAGTCTAGTTTAACCAGGTCGCCGCATTAGCACCCTAACACATCCATGCAGTGCCATGGGTATTTAAATTATTAATATTCAATAAGACGAATATTTAGTCATGTTATTGCCAAAAAATACCGAAAATTCTTTTAATAATTCTTTTTCAAGACTTTAGATTATTTAGTTTCATTTTCAACAACAAATGCAGAATTAACTATTTCAGTGAGTAAAAATAACTGTACTCAGCAACTTATTGTTAAAACAAAGCACTCCTAAGACTCATGGGAAGTTTTTGAATTTAATTTAATATGAGATGATTTGAACTATAAACTAATAAAATAGGAGTATTACTTGCAAATCCACGTGTTTTATTGTAAAAGATGTAGTTATTTTCAAGTTTTAAGTGTTTTGAAATGAAATACTGTATAGTTTAAACCTAATTGAAACGATGCTTTTTCTGTTATATTCAAAAGTTAAAACTTTGATGGTTGCTAAAGTTTTTTTGAAAACACTTTAACAACGCTTGAATTTGTATTGTATGAATATACTCAATACTTGTAAGAAGATACATATTATTCCACTGGTATTCCATGGAATTTTGGGGTTCCACGTTAATATAGCCAAATGATACAACAAAGGGCGGCATTTTTCTCCACCTCCCCCTATTTATTGATATAGTTTTTCCACACATAAAGTTATTTTTATTGAATTTTCTATAACCGTTCATTGTATAATATCACACTCTCTAAAAAAATCTCCGGCGAAGCAAAATAAATATTTGCATACAAACGGATTCCACCCAAATAGCACTCCACTGGATAAGTGAAAGGTTGTATAAGGGTTTCACTGAAAAATAAGTTTGGGAACAATTGTTCCATCCAATGCAAAGGTATATCGGTTTTACAATGGGTCAGTATCTTACTTGAATATAAAATGAGAGAGACAGAGATTTCCAATATTATATGGGGTAGAGCGAATACAGCTTTCGCTTTAAGTGCTGGGTGCATGGAAAGGGGCGCCTAAATCGAATCCTGAAAAACAACATTCTCAATTTATTCATTATTTAACAAAAACTGAATTCTAACTGATTCCAAAGGTGTCAATCGAAGGGCGCTGAACGGGAATTTTGCTGCACCCCAATAAAAGATTAGGGCCGCCGCTAATTATATAGTACTTTACAAGTGATGATGAATTTACCAATATGCATATTTATATTCTAAAATCATTTCTATATTTAAAAATGATGTAGACCTATTTTTAGCAAATAGCATTCGTATGTACAAGCTTGTCTTAATGAATGAATCTGGATGTTGCAAACAAAATCAATAGTTGAAAGTGCAAACATTAGGTGTCTGTTAGATTACCTATAATTTAATCGTACACCCAACTATCAAAGGACTATAATCGATTTATATAAAGGGACAAACGTACAACTAACAAACTCACCAGAGACTATTCCGGTCCTGCCCTATCTAAATTTATTAAATTAATCTTACCGCTGTAGGTAAAAGTACCTACATGTTCGGTTTTTAACTGCGGGCAACTGGCTCTTACTTTGATCTTTGGGAGGGAAAAAAAACAACATTCATGTAAATATTGAAACAGTAAAAATGGTCAGTTCGTTTTGGTTTTAAACTAAATAAAACCTTTTCTAAATAGATATTTGGCCATCTTTTAAAACACTTGAAAATACCCTGTGTGTGTTTTCTTTTGGGACTGTGTAGGCCACTTGGCGGCTATACTCAAAAAGTTAAAGTGAATTTTGCTGTTGCCTCTCGTAAACTCGTTTGTTTTAATCCTATGAAATGTATAGTGATAATAACAGAAAAAAGAATGCCTTGGTGAATGAAACACAAAACCGACATTATATTATTATTTTAAATATTTATACGAAAGAACAGAGTAATAATAATAGCATTTGGTAATA
>JAZBGY010002197.1:0-12677 GCA_037414755.1 Lydus trimaculatus
ATTCATTTAAAAGACTCTTATCTAGACGTAATAGTAGAAATGAAACAGATGATATTAATAAAATTGTTAAAAATCAATTAATTGATCAAATTATTGAAGAAGTTGAAGAACAGATTACGATAATGTCGAAAAAAGCATCACCAAAACCATCAGTTTTCGATATTTTTAAACCAATTGAAACAAGGTAAGTTTAATTGTATTTTTACCTATTAGAACGATAACAATTGTTTGTTTTTTTATAAAGCGTTGAAGAGATCCGACCATTATCAGGTGTGGACTTTGATGAAAACAACATCACTGATGATTTTACACAATTGAAAGAGCAAAGGAGTGAAGAATTTCGATTGAGGTAAATACAGCCGGTAACACTAAATTTACCCACCTACAAGTTAGTAGGTGATTAAGTTGTAGTATACCACCTTGGTGCCTCAAGTATAGTCACTGATCAAAAAGAAAAACAAGGTGACACTTTGCAGTACAAATAAAGAAAATATCGCTATATTAGGAGAGTGATTATCGCGCTATATAAACACAAAAAGATCATTTCTTCAATTTTATGTCGAAAAAAGTGGGTCAATGTTGTTAAAGACCAACTACCTTAGCCTCCAATGTTGTTTATCTGTTCGTTGCATTTGTATTTTATGATCTTGATCACTGATCACAGTTGAGCCACCAAGGGGCTATATGTTTTCTTTTAACTAATAGTTGGATTTATTGCAGAATTAAAGAGAATATCGCCTCATATTTGCAACAATTGGAGAAAGAGCGTAGTTCTATGTAGACCTTAGACCATATATTTGGCCGGCTCCGCCTCCGGAGCCGGCGGTATTGCATGGTCTAAGATGTAGACAATATTTATTATTATTTTTTTTAAAATTTGTAGAATAATTACTAAATTATAAATAAATTATTATTTTGTTTGTAATTACGTTTTATAATAATCCAATTTACAAATCTAAATCTAATCACTGATTTATTGATAAAATGTGATAACATTAATTCAAAAAAATAAATATCATATCGAATAAAGATGACGGTAACGTATACAAGTGAGGTGACAACAAGTCGTGGAATTTCTTGTTTTTTGAAATTATTGGCACGGTAAGCAGTGGCGGATTTAACTAATTATGTGACCCGAATTTTTAGAGCCCTCTCCCATATAAATCGTTTGTCTGAAAATGTCTTGAATACAAAGTGGGACTTCTAGGTATCAATATCGTTTAGAAACCGTACAGTATAGACAATAAAAAGCCACTACGGCTCTGGAATAATAATTTTTTCACTTGAGGAGCGCAAGAAATTGTAAGGCTGTAGATTATAAATTAAAACTGATAAGAATCTCTGGGTGTGTATAGTCGGTAATGACTTAAGAGATCTAGTAGAATAATAAAAATTAGTTCACAATAGATACACTAATAAAGGACTTGATGGAAATAGGTCACTGTACACACTATAAATATACCTTAGGTCCGGCTCTGAAAATGACAATTTTGAAAACAAAACAAAAAATGCTTTTAGCTGTAGTGGTTCCTTGTCGCCTGTTAGGTGTTTCTTTGATATAATGACCGGTTTTCCCATTTCAGTAACGCTTTTATCTAAAATGCCCATACTGCTCCTGAGACTTTTTTAGACAGAGTGGTACTCTTCCTGTTTTCTTGTTTTGTTTTTCTGCCAAATATGGAATTTATCATTTCAGAGGAAAGGATCCACATATACAGTCTGTTCCATGTAAACGTATATGTATAATAAAATAAGAAGAGTTTCCAAAAAATTTAAAGAACAATGCCTAATGTCTTAGTATTCTTTGTAAGCAGAAGGCTTCTTGTAGGTCACTTAAAAGCGCACTTCCACTCACAAAGAACCCTTATTAAACCTTGTTCTTGACAATAAAAGCATGCTGATCATCCTGTATATTGGAAAATGTGTAATGTTTATTACATATAGGGCTTTCTGGCATGCAAATCCTCCTATAACGATAAAATTAATTAATTCATTCATTTAACTTTTATAGATGGCGTGGCAGTATTTACAAAATTCTTTGGACTGATTTAATATTATTTTTATTATTTTATTATATTCTAAACATAACGTATAGAATATTTATAGCAATTGGTGATGATTCTTCCAAAGAGTAAGCCTAATTCTAATTGCAGCTATATTCAGTGCCAGCTCAGGAGTTTCTAGTGCATTAGGCATTATTGGCAGATTTCATCGTAACGCCGCCACTTTGCACTCTTCTAGCTATACCTGCCTGATGCGCCTATAACTCGAGCCGGCCCTGTATAAACTCTTCAATAAATTCATTTATAATAAAATTGTAGAATATTTGAGAAGATTGTTAAACTTTTTAATGAAAACATCACATCAATCCCTTTAAGTTTTGTATTAGGTTTTTATGTAGATTTAGTAATGACTAGATGGTGGAATCAATACACTTCCATACCGTATCCTGATAATTTAGCAATTTTAGTTGGTGCAAGTATTAAAGGAGAAGTATTTGATTTAACAATTATAAAAATAAATAATTATTGGAACAATTTTAGTATGAACGTGCCCGAATTGTACGTAGAACAATTGTAAGATATGCTTGTGTTACATTTACAATAACATTAACGATGATTTCACCGAAAGTAAAGAAACGTTTCCCAACATGGCAACATTATATCGATGCTGGTTTATTAACACAAGATGAAATTAAAATTATTGAAGATATGGATAATGAATTTCCCAGCTATTCAAAATATTGGTAATTTTCTTTAGAATTTATTCATAAAAATTTGTTTCTAAAGTCGTGTTATTATATAATTAAGGCTGCCATTAGCTTGGGCTTCCAATATTGTCACCCGTGCCCGTCACGAAGGACTGATAAGGGATGATGAATCAGTCACAACGATTTTAGAAGAGTTGAATCTCTTCCGTACACGTTGTGGTTCATTGCTTGATTACGATTGGATTAGTGTACCATTAGTTTACACACAAGTTGTAACAATTGCTACATATACGTATTTTGTGATAACAGCAATTGGGAAACAACATATCCAATTGAAAAATCATGAAACTATTGATTTATATTTCCCATTATTTCCGGTACTTGAATTCTTCTTCTATATGGGATGGTTGAAAGTAGCTGAATCATTTATAAATCCATTCGGTGATGATGATGATGATTTTGAAGTTGTATGGATGATTGATCGACATTTACAGATTTGTTATATATTAGTTGATAAAATACATCAACAACATCCGAAATTGTTACGTGATCAATACTGGTATGAAACGGTACCGAATTCATTACCATTTACTCTTGCATCGAAGAACTATATGGAAGAATATCCATTTCCGTCAACATTAAATGTTACAGTTAAGAAATCTGATCAGGATTTAATTGTTGATGATGAAAATGAAGTGATGATAGATGGTAGACGACAATCCGATAATTATTTGTGGCGTAAATACGGTAAAAATATGCTAAAACAACGTAAACCTATCGATATAACATTAAAGAAAATCCAAATTTCAACTGATAACAATCGAGATGATTACGATGAAAGTAGTACAAGTCTTTTGGTAGACACCCCGAAAATTACACACAGTGAAGAATTTGATAAATTGAGAGAATTAAGGCGCCAAAACTATAAACAAAGACTAATCAAATCTATGGAATTGTTAAAGAAAGGACAACATTTAGATGAAACAATTATTAATGAGATTTTTGATGAAAATTAAAATTTTATTGTAAAATTCTGTATTGAATAACAAAATAAAAACAAAAAAATAGTAGCAGCAACAGTATATAGTGATGGTGGAAGTTTTATTATTCTGTTTTTAAATACTCAGTTTCTTTTCCAGTCTTTTTGATAACATCAAGTACTTCATTCGATGATAATGTTGTTTTAACTTTAACAAGTTGGCCAGGTAAATCAATTGTAACATCCTCGACACCTTTATCTATATTTGATTAAATAAAATTATAGATCAACAATTCTATCTTATCTTTCAATGACTTAATTCTCACCTTTATATTTGCCTAAAACTCTTTCTACAGCACCTGAACAACCTTCACAAGTCATTGCAACTTTATACAAATGTGTTTTAGATTCCTGAAAATTTATTTTCAGTTATTGAAGAATAATTGTTGGATAAAATATGTTCAGTTGTAGAATTTCATGAGAATTCAATTGACCTTTATAGAATTTATAGAATAATTTCGAAATATATTAGTAAACAACTTACAGTTGACATCATGGATGTTTAAACGAATTAAAAATTGAAATTATAGCAGAATTTAGATTAAATTGAATTTTATCTTCAATATTTGTTGACGTATCCGGCTGTTCACTATTTCAAACGAAAATGACAGTACCAGTAGTTTATTTATATATTGTTGTCGTATTTGAACTACGTTATAGTTCAAAAAGCTGATTTATATATTCTGGAATGCTTACTTTAATTAACTAGTTAGCGAAATGTGGATATAAGTAACAGTACTATTTAGGAACTTTGTAAAATTATAGCATAAAGGTGATATTTCTCGTAAATTTGATTCATTCAATTAAGTAACATTG
Source organism: Lydus trimaculatus (assembly GCA_037414755.1). NCBI lineage: Eukaryota > Metazoa > Arthropoda > Insecta > Coleoptera > Meloidae > Lydus > Lydus trimaculatus. Next base: position 4,566 of record JAZBGY010002197.1, read on the forward strand.
ATTTTATTTACTAACAAAGCGTCTCAATGTCTACTAAAGACTGTTCGTCATTTTCACGAACGAGGAAAACGTTTCTCTAGTTTCTGATTTACACTCCATTCCTAAATTTCGAGGCAGGCTCGGTTCAGCTTTCCTCCCTCAACGTTAATACAAATCAGGCTGATGTTCCCTGTACAAATGGTCCATTTTCGATAGTATTTAAGGTTAACTCTTATAAGCAGTGATCGAATAACAAAATAACTGATGGTACATTCTCTTGTTACTTTTTTATGACTAATCAGATGGTTTAGTCCAGATTCTCGCGATGTTCATTTGTTTTCCAGTTATTCCACATTTTTGACTTTTACACTATTTTGAGGATGCTCTGTATCTATCGCATACTTTTATGAAAATTGGAAAAATCCTCATTCACCTCATTGCTTCTTATACAGCTCTTAATACAGATTTTACCTGTCTCCTGTCTTATCCATTTTTAAGGAGGTTTTATCGTTTTTGAGATCTAACACATAACTATAGCAAACCATATAGGAAAAATAAGAAATCTAATAGCGGAAAGGTCAAAAAAGTTGAATAACTCGAAAACAAAAGAACATCGCAAGAATCTGACTACACCATTTGTTCAGTCATAAAAAAAGTGATAATAGAATATATGCCATCAGTTATTTTGTCCAAATACTTCTTATAGGAGTTAACCTTAAATACCATCGAAAATGGGCCATTCTGTACATAAAGAAACGAAGATGACTGAGACCTCTTTTGAATCAGCTTATAGTTTATTGAACATAAAAGGCATTTTACTTTGCCATACATCAAAACGAGGCTTTTCTTCAAAGAAGGGCTCATTTCATATTATATTAGGTCGAACTTGGTTTTAATTGAAGTTGTCTTATGTTCTTGGAACATAAGACTCATTTTCCTTTGACACTTCCAATTATATCAGTGCCTTAAACTGATTTATGCAACCAGTAATACAAAGCGAATTATCATCATAATGTAGTTCGGATTGCTAGTAGATCAAAATTCTATTTATCCTTCGTATAACTCCTATATTCAGTGTTGTATATACCGGTCAATGTTTCCCGGATTCTGTCAGTAGAGATAATAATTGGTTCTGAATCGATAAGTGCGCAATCTCACAAGTCTGTATCGCTATTGCTATTGGCTATAACCGCAATGGATAGAACGTATTAGAACTAATAGAGATAGACATATACAAAATTATATTGGGAGAACGATATTGTTGTCTCGTTTTAATAACAGAACTTGTGAACAATAACCTTAAATATCCTTTGTTATTGTTTATAAAACAATTATTCATAATCAATTAATAATTATTTAGTTATTGTTTAATACAGTCGTATCATGATTTTTAAATAAACAAAATTTTATCTGTCGTCTCAATTTTTAATGATAATAAACAAGACGCATGTACCAGTAGTTCATTTGTGTCGATGAGCTTTGGTAAATAATAATAATCAGCTGATATCTGTAGTTTACATTTTTTTTTGTTATGACTGCGTTGTAATAATAACAATCATAGAAATTCTTGTAAAATCATCATATATTCTTGGTTAAACATGGAGCAAGTTGTAGAAAAAACAAAAACCAAGGTTCGTTATAATTAATTAAATTAAAAAGAAATGTGTCCAAATTTTTTTTATTTTCCAGAAAAAGAAACACGATAAAACTAAAAATAAAGAAACTGAAAACATCCATCAAAATGAACCTGGAGTATCAAAACAAGAAGAAAACGATAAAACAATAAATTGTGAAGAATTAATTGAGGATATTACAAAAACCACCAAAAATCTATCTTTAGAAAGTGAAACAAACCCAATTACGACTAATTTACAGGAAGATACAACAAATAAGATAATTGATAGTACACAAATTCCAGAATGTGTAAGAAAAGATGTTGAGAATGTGCAAGAATTCAATAAATTATTAACAAAAAATAAATGTTTAATTAATGAAATTGAAACAACACAAGAAAATTTGAATATAAACCAAACTATGAATGTAGAACAAATAAAGAAATCATTAAATATACGACCATATACAGAAAGTCAATTATCAGCATTATATACAAATAGTGAATTAGAAATGTTGGAACAATTCAATCAACAATTTATCGAAGCTGAATTAAAAGGATTAGCAATTAAACAACATCCATTATATGAATTATTAATGAATTATTTACATGTACGTAATAAAATCTGTGGTAATACATTAGAATTGGAACAATTAAGAAAAGAATACAATGAATTACAAATCTCGTTATGGACAACTGATACAGGAACAACAATAGGACGTGGAGTATGTCAAGATGGTAATAATGTTACTACGGTACATTCATATCAAAAGGCAACATTTCATCGATCTGTTTTTCAAAGTATTGTAAGAATTTTGGGATTAATTAGAAAAGTAACGTATGAAAATCATGTTTTGTATTCGTATTCTGCTGAGGATTTACGATTACAGGTCAGTTGACATTTTTTTTTATCAAGTTCTACGAACAAATGTTTCCGGCTTTTTATTATGATTTCTTTTTATACAAGATGTCTCACGTAAAGCTGTACATACTTGTAAATCTGTTATTAAGCATTAAATTTGAAAAAAAAAATTAAGCTTAGAGGGCATGTAGCTCGTTTCTATAAAAGAGACCCTGTAACTCCTTTGCAAATTAGAAAATTTAAAATACGCACGCAGTACTATGACGAAATCCCTTGTTTCTAAGATATCGTAAGAAAATCCATCTGTTTTCTAAGGAGCATTGCACCACAATGATTTGTTTAGTGACCAACAGGTCATTCCCGATAGATACTTTGGTTCTGTACGTAGAGGTCTTTCTAGAACAAAAATACACAGGTTGAGAACTAGGTCACCGTGGAGACACGCCCGCATCATCAACTCGTGCACCGTGGATAGTCAGATCTAATGACACTACTGAATACTTGTCCACTCGATTTTTATAAAGTGAACTCTATTGGCTAATATAAAACCCCTCCGACTAAAACTGGACATCGGCAAAAGTCGGGCATGTTACCAGCCTGTGTATTTTTGTTCCAGAAAGACCTCTAATCACATAAAGGCTGCTATCTCTACGAAGAAATCTGATAAATTACTACCTTATTAACAAGGACCTACTACTTTAAACTACTATTGACCATATTTTTTTCACACCTTTTTAAATAAGTACTATGAACTGCAGATATTCCAACACCAGGTGGAATATTAGACAAGGCTCTTCCTGTTTACCCTAATTTTGGATGAAGTGATTAAATAAAGAAGTGATGGGAGATCAATAGGTCAGCAAGGTATGTTGACGACACTACAGCAACAGTAGAGTCAGAGGACCAGCTACAAGGGTTCGCTCATACTGAACTAGATGGCAAACCAGCAGGGGGTCAGGAAAGGATTGCAGTTGAGAGTTCACCTCGCATAAAAAGTGGAAAAATTCGTTTAAAAACAGATAAGATCTCAAACAAGAATAATTAGGAGACGACTACACCCTCTAAAGCCAGTGGCGCATCATAGGGTCAAGGGGTCCCAGGCAACTGTGGTGGTGGTGGTGTTGAATTCAGATATTTTTTAGATAAAATCTCATTTAAAATAAAACAGAATTAGATAGACGACATTTATCAGTGGCGTCACTAGGAGGGTGCAGCTCGCACTAGGTGACACTTAACATTTGCAAACGTTAATGTTAATTTTTTTTTGCCAATTCTACAGCTGTACGCTCATTTCAAAATGGTCCTTCCCTGTTTGTTGAGGAACTCCTATGAAGTTCTAAATCTGTGTTTTTAAGGATCAAACATTTTATTCAAAGATTCGGTTTACAAATGGCAAAATTTTTTACATTAACTTTATCAAAATAAAATAGAATTTTCACAGATTTTGTCAAAAAAAAAAAAACGGCGAATTTTGCATTAACAATAAATCCATCAAAATAAGTGAAAAATTAAAAAAAATTTGATCGAAAAACGAAATCTTTCCAATAATTTTATCAAATATTCTTATCAGAAATGGTGAATTTTAAAGTCATCAAAAGATTACGAAAAATGCCAAAATTCTGATCAAAATCGGTAAATTTTGCACCCATGATTGATAATGGATCAAAGGAGTGGCATCATGAATTATATCGCACCGGCTGACATCAAAGTAGTAAAATTAACAGAAAAGCTAACTAATTAATGCACTCGGTTGAATAATTTGGCGACCGCCTGTTAGTTGAGGCCCTTAGCATTTGCCCTTTTTGTCCATAGGGTAATACGCCACAGTATTCAAACCCTTCTAGTTTACTGCGTGATTTACAGAGACGTACACTTCTACGTGAGACAACCTATATATAGTATGCAGCAGCAAACTAGGTACATAGGAGAAACCATCGGTTTTGCCCACTCTCATTTCTTTCATATAAAAAACTGCCAGTAGTGTAAAGGCGCGTCTCCACACGGACACATTTAGCCGGCAACATAGAGCAAACGTTGCCAGCACCGCTTGCAACACGTTTGCGGGTACTGTCTACACTGGCATACAAACCACCGCAAATTTGCGTTTTAATTGTGTGTCCCCTGTGTCTTTTGTTTCCCGTAGTTGGCAGCTTACATCAGCTGATCCGATTTGTGATGCAGTTTATTTTATTGTGTTTTATTAATAAAAGATAAATGTGTATAACCGATGCTGCCCTTTTTTTATATTTTAGGGTTTTATATTTCATATAGTGCTCAATTATAACCAAAATACCAACAATTATTTGCTATGCAACAAACTAACCATAAAACACGTCTACACGGGACACACATTGTTTGCAACATTCCTTTGTTGGTTATGCATTTACCGCTTTCGCATGGAACAGACTGCAAACGTTGACTGTGTGGCTCGGATACATGGGTAGCTCTTAAAACTGTTGACTTGCGCTACTACCCACTCGAGAAATTTCATATTGGCAGCATGTTGCCGGCTAAATGTGTCCGTGTGGAGACGCGCCTTAAGAATGTCAGTTGTTGACGCCACCACACTTACTGCGGCACATTTTCACGCAACTATTTCAGACAAAGATCCAGTTTCTCTTTATGAGAGTGGATGGTAGTGGTGATACTGATGTTTTTCCCTATGTACCTAGTTTGCTGCCGCATACTGTATAAATTATTTATATATCAAAAATTAGTCATAATTTGTTGCAAAATTGCTTGCATATCTCTAGACATGATTGTTTGTTTTTCTATCATTCTTGATAGTGGATTCTTGTGGGCAAACTTTATTTATTTATTTATGTTGATTTTAGATTGAATTGTATATACAAACAGCAATCTCAAATTGTATGATTGTATCAAAATTGGATGTAAATTCACCAATAATTGTATCATTACAAAATGAACCAATTTATTTAAAACCATATTTATCTGAAATACGTTTATGTATATCTGTATTATTTACATTTCAACGTAAATTAATAAGAGATAAACAATTTTTAAATGAAACCAGAGATTGGTTGGAACGTTTAATTGCAATATTATTACGTTTAGCAACCTATCAAGATCATTTATTTATAATAAATCATTTATTAAGATGTCCAGCTGGTGTTGGTGAATGGGCATCAAAATTTATACAATTACCAATTAATGATGAAAATTGCTTAGAATCACCATTTACCAATTATCAAATCAATCATTTTTTATCAATATTAACAATAATTTTAACACCAATAAAAGAACGTGATAAATTTCTACAAGATATCAATCAAATAAAAGATACAACAATTGATGATGAATTATTTGTTGTTGTTGATTCAGATGGTGAAGAAGATGATGAATATGGTAATGCATTAAAAGAGAATGATTTAGTTGGTTTTTTAACACAATTACCATTTGAACAATTATTTCGTAAAATTTTATTAATTGATATTAAAAATTATAAAAATCATTATGATATAATGAAAATAAATGAACAACATTTATTACGGTTTTTAGCATTTTCAACAAATTTATTAAAAATTTTTAATCATGGCTTATTAACATATAATCAATTACGTTATAATCAATTTTCAAAACGTTTAAGTCGTTTTATACGTCATATTGTACAATATACAACGGATCAATTTGAACAATTTTTAACAAATTGTAAAATTGATGATAATGCAATGATGGAACGTTTACAAATTGAATATGATTCATTTTTTTTACGTGCCATCTATTATTTGTATATAGCACAAAAATTAGGTGCATGGCAATTTTTAGCTGTTATCCCATATAATTTGATACGTTTAAATAGTGTATGGAGAATTTATTATTTTTTACATGAATCTAATATAGATGCAACGAAATTATTGGATAATTTCAATGAAAATTCAGATTATCAACAAAAATTATGGGATGAATCATTTCGACAACAATTCGAAGAGAAATTATCCACATTAGCTGATGATGAATTATATTATCTATTAAATACATTTGCCAATATGGCATTATCACGTAATAATATAGATGATATGGATTTTATTATATCAGTAACAAAAGATTTATTACAAATTGGTTTTATTAGTACAAATACAAAAGATATATGTTCAAAAACATCAAGAACATTATTAACACATTTAACATCAAAATATCCACAATTATTATCAATTATATTTAATATAATTAAAATTAATATTAATATTATTGATCAATTATCATTATATTTATATGAAGAATTACCATTAACTGTATGGCAAATATCTGATAATGATTTAAAATTAATATCAATATTATTAACAAATGATATAATAACAATTGAAAATAAATTAGCTAGAATGATTTTATCACGTTTAAATTGGGATATATTACCATATAATTTACATTGTGATGTTGCATTATTAATTTTAAAAATTTCCGAATATGAATTAGGTTTATTGAATTGGCCATGGCAGACTATTTTACGTTTAAAATTACATATAAACGATCATGGCTTCAATGATATTAAACAAGTCTTAGATCCGGAGAATTACGACATCATCATCAAAGGTATAGTTTAACAGTGTTGTAATGTATCTAACGAGTAAACTTTACGAGATGGAAACTCCCAATTTTCACGATTTTTGGTATATAGATAGAGAAACTCATTCTAAGGGACACGTGTTTTGCCGTTCGTACCCGTTCGTAAGTTTAAGGGAAAAATGGGGGTTGAAGTTCACCCTGTAAAATCAGTTTTTCCCAAATATCTTGAACACGGCTTAATATTTTTTGACCATTCAAAGATTAAATAATAGTGACATCCGAGGGCTATAATACTACATAAACCAATTTTCAATTACTTATTTAAGGGTGAAACTATAAGCAAATATATGTCATTTTTTGTGTTTTTTTACCCTTTTCTACCCTGTGGCCAAGTTTGTGAAACTGGAATTTTGTGTAAGAACAGCAAATTCAAAAATAAAAGTTACCTATTTTTAGAATTCTCCATATATTTGATAATTAAGGGCGGAACAGGTATTTAGGGATGAAAGTTTAGGGGTGAATTTCGACTAATTATGAAGGTATAAAATTTCGATTTGCCGTTTATTATAAACAATATTGAAGGTGCTTTGAAGTGATGTATGTATCATTCGCTACCCTTGGTATCAACCCTTATGGAAAAAAAGGGTGTTGATCTATGAAAAATTTTCACTTATTTTTTCGATTTAATGGCTATGTTCTTTAGTTCCATGTATTGAACGATTTTAATAATACATTCACAAATACTATATACGTGCCTATATGTATGTACAGGGTTGGTGGCTCAAGTGTCGCAGTGATTCGAGATCGAACATTTTGTAGAGAAGGGACAGAAATAAAAGTTTTAAGAACGTATACGGTAATACCTCAGTAGTACCTTGGGGCAGTCAAAAAGGCAGTACACGTTCTTAAAACTTTTATTTCTGTCCCTTTTCTACACATGCAGATCTCGAATCACTGCGACACTTGAGCCACCAACCCTGTATATGGAGTACCTATGTAACAAATTACATTGATAGGTTTTTGAAAAGATGGCTACATTGCCAGTGGAAATGGTAATAAGATCTTTCTATAGGTAAAATTCAGTAATATACAGTCATTCAAATAAAAATAATAATAAAATTTTTTGTATGGGATA
>JAZBGY010002198.1:0-12666 GCA_037414755.1 Lydus trimaculatus
GGCAACCACCCACTATTATCAAGAATCTTATGGATCTTTTAGAATCAACACTAAAAATCGGTTGTGAAGATACTTTATACAATCGCGATTATTTTCTGGTATGACAAAATAAATTTGATTAATTTTAATTTGTAAATTATTAAAAATTTCAGCGTACTAGTGATAAAATCGCCAAACAATTGTATAACACAAAAATTCTAGAAAAACGAAATATATCGAATTTTCTACCACCGGAGATTGGTCTTCATTTAGTTGAACTTGGTGGTTATGCTTTTCATGTTGAAATCGCCACAGCTTATCCGATAATTGAAACAACATTCAGTGATAAAGCAATCTGTGAATTACGTGAAATACAATTATTTCCAACACAACCGATGTATGCAAATTATCCAAAACATTCACCATTTCGTGATATGTTAGATACATGGTATACAGTTTATTAGAAAATGTACAAATTTTTGTTAATTTTTTATGTTTTCTAGTCTACAACGTATAGCTGAGTATGGTATTTTGTTTCGTGAACGTAAACATTGGCATCCACGCAAACCTGAATGTATTCAATCATCAAAATCGGTAACTTTCAATGTTGGTTTAGATGAATTCTATCCGGCTTTAGTGGTTTATTTGATCGGATTATTGATTAGTTTGATTCTTCTTGTAATTGAAAGGCAAGCCGGAAGAAGGAAGATGGCAGGAGAACGTAATAAAAAGAAGAAAGTTGTTGTAATAGTGCCTTTTGTTAATTAAAACAATACAGAAATTTAATGAATAAATGGTTGCACAATTTGTTGTTTATCTTTACGTAAACTTCTATCCTTATAGAGAATTTCAGAAACTAAAAACATTAAAGATAAACAAACTCCATACGCTAAAACGATTAAACTACAAGAAAATTCGTGTAGATTAACGGTAATTTTATCAGCATTTGTTGATTTAATACAGATTGGCTTTTGTGTATCCCAATAGTTTCTCAAACGATACATTATACCTTTATCGACAAGTTCCAACATACTAAAAATAAAATTTTTGTATTGGTGAATCTATTTAAAGATTAATTCCACTAACCAGTAATTGATCATTTCGCGAAATGGTGAATTTTTCTGTAAATTCGTATACATCGGTTGTGTAGGATACAGTTGTATTTCTTCTAATTCACAAATTTCTTCATTTGTGAATGTTTCACCAATAATTGGATATGCTGTACTAGTTTCAATATGATAAGCAAAACCACCGTTTTTAACAAAATTTAAACCATCATGTGGTGGATAGAATCCAGAATTATTTGTATTACCTTTAATCTTTTTTTTATATAAATCTAAAGCTATTGGATCAGTAGTTTGCTATAATTAATAATAAATTCTGAAATTAACAATAATTTAAAAGAATAATAATGAACAACAAACCATAAAGTAGTTTCTGTCAATCAAAATATCCTCAATGCCAGCCTTCAAATTACTATCGGTTAGATCTTTTAAATTATTGATGGTGCGTGGTGGTTCCATTAATAAATATGACACGATACTAGCTGAGTAAAATTGATAAATCAATATAGAAAATAATAGAGTAGAAATTAGTAATAGACGACTACTAAATAATCGTGGATAACAATCTAATCCTTGTTGACAAAAAACACCTAATGTTAATAAAAACAGATTACTCCAACTATTATCAATAGTTTCATTCGATTGTTTAAATAATATCTTCTCTTGTTTAAATACTATTTTCAAAAGTATCATTATCGATATTATAAAACAAACAATGAATATCCAAACAATCGTCGATAATGGACGTAGAAATATTTCATATGAAGCAGCTTCGAATTTCGGTCGACGATAAATAAACGTTGATCTAAATTATAAATAATTTTTAGTATTTTTTTTCTCTTCTATTAATTATTATTTTTAAAATATTTTGCAATACCTCAAAATCCAATTACCGTAACTGTAATCAACGTATGGTAAACGATCCAATTTGAGAAGTAATGGAGAACTGCCAAAATCAACAAGTTTCCCTTCCAATAGTCCAACAAGACCGTCAAAATGACCATTTTGTTGCCGATAACCCCAGGAATTTGTACGTTCGATAAACAACCTAATTAACAAATCAAAAAAGACTTTAGTGTTTACATCTTCATGCAAAATTTGTTAAAATTCCCAGTTTTGTAGGGTCTCCTAGGCTGATTTGAAAGCATGTATAGTAAATTACAAACCTAAGCTCTAATTCAGGTTGCCTAAAGCTGCAGAACCTAATAGTTTTATTTTCAACGATCTTCAGGCTGAATTTAGAAATGTTCGAACTTAATTGGTACTTAAGCAGGTAAGATAAGGTGGTCGTCAAACAATCTACTAATTAGATATTTTGTTATCATAACTCTTCTGTAACTAATTGTAAGTGGGGTAGTTTCTTTATGAATGTACGTAGAGAGAGCCCCTTTGCGATAGTAATAAGCAGTTATACGGCGAACACAGATAAGTTTTTTAACGAAGGCCTATGCAAAGCGTAACAACAAGCGACAAAATAAATTTTATATAAAAATGAAACTCAAACCTGAATTTAATTATAAACTCCATTGCATGAGTGCCAGGGGCATTGGAGATTTTCTGGGAATGAAAAAGCCGATGGACTTGCAAAAATAGGTGTTATGTTTCCACACATAGATCTGGAACCAGTCTGTGGGCTAGACAAGACACACAGAATACTGGAAATCAGTGGGTGAGAATGGATCACAAAGATTGTCCAGGTATGCGACAGGCAAAGAAGTTTTCTCACTATTTACCAAGAAAGCTTTTCGACCTAAGTATAGGAACAAAATGACTTATAACGGGACTTCTAACTAACGAGTAAACCTTACGATGTGGAAACCCTCGATTTTGATGATTTTTGGTATATAGATAGAGAAACTCATTCTAAGGGACACAAGGGTTGATACCAAGGGTAGCGAATGATACATACATTACCTAAAAGCACCTCCAATATTGTTTATAATAAACGGCAAATCAAAATTTTATACTTTCATAATTAGTCGAAATTCACCCCCCAAAACTTTCATCCCTAAATACCTGTTCCGCCCTTAATTATCAAATATATGGAAAATTCCAAAAACAGGTAACTTTTATTTTTGAATTTGCTGTTCTTACACAAAATTCCAGGTTCATAAACTTGGCCATAGGGTAGAAAAGGGTAAAAAACACAAAAAAATGACATATATTTGCTTATAGCTTCACCCTCAAACAAGCCATTGTAAATTGGTTTATGCAGTATTATAGCCTTTATGTGTCACTATTATTTAGTGTTTGAATCGTCAAAAAATATTAAGCCGTTTTCGAGATATTTGGGAAAAAGTGATTTTGCACGGTGAACTTCAACCCCCATTTTTTCCGTTAAACTTGCGAACGGGCACGAACGGCAAAACACGTGTCCCTTAGAATGAGTTTCTCTATCTATATACCAAAAATCATCAAAATCGGGAGTTTCCACCTCGTAAGGTTTACTCGTAAGCACTGCCCAGTGAGATACCATGTCAAACACTTCGAAAATCAGACAGTAAAAGGCGTAGACTATGTGAATCAGGACAATGAAACCTACGAACACATAATATGCAAGTATGACACACAAGGTAAGCAGCATGACCTTATCACCTTCTGGAGTAAGGAAGCGGCCTCCCAGAGAGATAGTTAGCTTTGCAAAAAAGTTCAATAGATGAAGGGTGAAGAACAATAGATTAGCTGTGGTTCAGGAAGGCTAATTAAAAGGTAAATCGACGCCTATTCGACTGTATAAAGATAATTATAGCGAATAGTTTTTATCTTTTTATTTTTATCCTGATCATCTCTTTAAAATCTCAAATGTAAAGAACTGAAAATTTCAGAGCCAAATTGTAATAAAAACTGCAATTCCAGAAGTAATAGCTTTCGACTTTTTTTAGAAACAACCACCACTCCACTGATTCTTATTGCGATACTTACGAGAAATTGTAGAAATCCCGACAGTATCGTATGGTGGTAAACTGAAATCTATGCATTGAATTCTCTTGACGATGCTTTTCGCTATACAAATATTCATCGAATTCAATATGAGCATTCGGTACAACTATAGCCGATTTGAAATTAACACCAGTCATATTTCTTCTAATCGAATACTTATTCATTTCCAATATTGCTTGATAGCCAATTTGTACATTATAAATGCCTAATTTGCTAATTTTTAATTCACCATTATGTCGATATGCTTGATTATAAACATCATAAATTAACCAATTATCAAATGATTGTGATATTGCTAAATGTAGATTTGAATTAATATTTAAAGCAACGTTTTTTAGAATAATTTCTAAATCTTCTAATTTCCTATTAGTAGTAATCAACCAATTATATTTTTCAAAAAAATACGACTCTTCAACCTAGAATACTTAAAAGTTTTCATAAACATTTTTAAATGTTAAAAATGGGAAATACCTTTGTGATAAATGGTGGGAAATTATCACAATCAGCGTCTGCTACAAAACCGGCAGTAGAATTTCGTAAAATTTTGTCAAATTGTCGAAAATTATTCAAATCAATTATTAATGTATTAATACCATTGATGCTGATTTTTTTCAATAAATCAACACGTTCTAAAAATTATGATTAAATAATAAAATAATTAAACAATATATAATGCAGATGTAATACCTGATTTTGATTCACAATTGAAAATTGTTAGAAAATATAAATTTCGTGATTGACAAAATTTTATAATCATTTCAATATTTAAAATGCAAAAAACTGAACGAATTATTGCAATTAATAAGAATAATTTGAAAATACCCATACTCGTACCCAAATGGAAAGTTATCGTCGGTAAATAAGTGAAAAACTGATAGTCGAATCAAATATAAAACTGTAATTAGGATAATATGACATCGATAATTTAAACAAATTCTTCAATTCGTTGACTCTAATTGCAACCAGTTGAAATGTTAACAAGAAAGAAAATCAATAGATTGTTTTAATAAATAAATACGGGGATTTTTTTTAAAAAAAAAAGAGATAAAGATGACGATTCTTAACTACCAATGGTAATTTAATACACAAATAAATCAAATTGTAAGTCCAATTTTTCTTAATAAATTAATACATGCAGTATTTTACAAATATTTAGAAGCATTTAGGCAACCATTACAATGGTTCTCGTACAAAAACTACATTCCTAATTGTTCTAACCAGCATTATTTCTAAATAAATAATTTTAGAAAAAAAATAGACAGAAATCAGAAGGGAGTTATAACGTTTTAGAACAATAAATTCAAATATATTTACAATTATTGTTGTTTTTTTTTAATGGAAATTCGTGACAAATTTCGCCTTTTTTTCTAATTATATCACAAATCCTATATCTTCATTAAAAAAAAAAAAAAATTTAAACACTAAAATTATAACCAAATGATTGTCTTTTACGGATAACGGAATTTTGTTTAAAACAACTACAAAAATTTATTGATTATTCAAACTTTGATTTAATTGTTTTACAATATTTCGTTTTAAACACTACACCAAAAAATCTTAAAACTACTTATTCTCCTTTCTAAAATGATCTTCAATTGTATTTTAAATACCGCGAAAAAAGTGAATACTGAAACGAAATTCTTTCAAAATTATTATTATTATTATTATTATTTTAAACATAAAGTTACTGACACGAAAACCCAATTAGTAGAACAATTAATTTATAAAACAACAATAGATTCAAATTATCTTTCTTCTAATATCACAGTTTCTTGGGGACATAATTTTAAATCTTTTAAAGTTTGGCTAGTGTCAAGTGATGTTAACTGGAAGAAATAATTTTAAAATTATTATTTAAAATAAATAAATAAATAAAGAGAACTTACGTCTCTTCTTGGCCAACTTGAAATAACTTTATATTCCTCTACTGGATATCCTTTAACTGTTAAAAAATCGAATAATACCTAAATAAAACAAAACAATAATAAATAAACAATTATATGTATACGTATGTATTGAATAATAATCGAAATAACTTACCTTTAAAGGTGAATTGTGTAAAAATTTCCGTTCAATACTCTCACCTTTTGGTAAACGAAAACGTATTTTCGTTATATCAGGACCATCATGAATTGGTTCTTGTGGTAAATTAGCTTCAACTTCTTTGCGATGTGCTTCTTTACGTGCTAATTCCATAGCTTTTTCCGTTTCGATACGTTGACGTGCTTCAGATTCAGCTTTAGCTTGTTGACGTTTAGCTTCCTCTTTAGCACTGTTAGAAGAAAATAACATTGAATTACAAAATGACAACAAAAAACTTAATAATTTCATAAAATAAAAGTGAATGAGACTTATAAGAGCAAAACAGAGTGGAATTTTATCATTATTCCGTCTATTATTTGTATCGTTATAACTAAACAATTTATGAAAAAAAATAAAGCTGTTATAGTGAAGAATTGGAAATCCGTAGGGGAATGATGTTCACCAATGTAAAGTAAATTAGGAAAAGTTACCGATCAGCAGCTAAACTCTTTCGATAAGCCTCATCCTGTTCCCATTTAACTAATTCACGTTCAGCTCTTTCTTGTTCTTCAACAACTTCAACACGTTGATGTTCAGTAAATACTTCAACTGCTTCAATTAAACTTGATAATAGTTCATTAACACCTACATTACCTATTAAAACAAAGTAATAATTAAATAATAATAATAATAAAAGAAAAATAAACACATAATCTACCATGTATTACTGAAAAGATATCAGTAGATGATCGTATTTTCATAATTAATACAATAGCTGGTAATCTATCGATTGGTATATTTCTTAAACTCATTGCCGCTGTACTACCAAGTGTATTATTTACAGACATTTGTAATTTTGTACGATTACTTTCAAATGTTAAATCCCATCCCCATAATATAAAATTATTTTCAAACATTTGCATTACACTCTCATAACCTAATAATTGTGTACAAAATACATTTGTTAAAACACTAGAATCATGATGAAGATATATAGCAAGGATTTTCCTCTACAAAATATAAAATAAATAAATAATTCAATTGAAATTTGTCTTTTAATAAAATTAAAATCTAGAAAATAACACCTCAGCTGCTGATTTAGAACAAGCTTCTTTTATAGCATCATCTAATGTACCTTGATAGAAAGCTGGATGTACTGGACCATATCTTGCTGTAAATTGTTCAGAAAAACTTATACTACCTACAATTTCTTCATCAACATTTTCTGGAACTAAAACATAGTAGAAGAAAAATGAGTGTACTTTTATGTATGCGCATCAGAAGTTATATTTCTTTGGCGTTATTCAAAATCTAAATGTTAACAACATTCATGCTAAAAATTCATACAAGGACCTAGAACGATGAAAGTAGTTATAAAGGCGATGTATTTATTTTTTTGTTTTGTCTAAAATTAGGGGACTTATATACAATTTGAGACATTCCATCTAGGAACATAGAACAGTCCTGAGAATGCATAATTTTACAGATTATACTAGCCATCTCTTTTCAACTCAGCCGAAAGCTATAAGATTGTCCCTATGTTCCTAGATGGACTGTCTCAACCTATACCGTAAGATTTTCAAGAGTAGACTCATATAGAAAAATTAGCATCAAACAGTCTTACGACTTTGGAATAAGTTGGAGTGAGATGGAGAGAAAACACGTGGTCAAAGGGTGTTTCTCCGATCTCACTTCAACTTATTCGAAAGCCATAGCACTAGTTAATGCTTGTGTTTCCCTATGAGCCTAGTCTTGAAAATCTCACGGTATATGGGGCATTCCACGCCAAATCGACCACTTTTGAACCCGATTCCTTCCGATTTGGGTGGAACTTTCCTATATTTTTCTACCCCACTGAAAACGTTTCTCAGAATTTTTTCAAAATTTTTCAGCTAACCCAAAAAAAATTATGAATTTTAAAAAAAAATGGTTTCTTTTTTGTTCAAAAATTCCTAACTTTCTCAAAAATTGACTAAATGTAACGTTTTTTTAATCAAAATTTCCATTTTTGAATGTAGTTTTCAGAAAAATCATCAATTTCGCCATTTTTAATATATTTTTTTTTTGATTCTAAAAAAAACTTCGACTTATTCTGCATTTAATGGCACTAAACACAGAGTGGGCCGACTTTGCTTTCTATGGGTTTTTTCAATTAAAAAAAAAAATTGCAATAATTTCAGAAACCGAGCGTAGAAATAGATAAATTTGAAAACAATACTACTATCCGCATGCGCTCTAGAGTAATTCTACTGAAATCATTGCAATTTTTCTTTTTCAAATTGAAAAAAACCCATAGAAAGCAAAGTCGGCCCACTCTGGGTTTAGCGGCATTAAATACAGAATAAGTCCAAGTTTTTTTTAGAATCAAAAAAAAAAAATAATAAAAATGGCGAACATTGAAAAATTGATGAAAAAACTGAAAAATTTCATAGATGACATCGGAAAATTTTTTCGTATTTTTTTCTGAAAACTACATTCAAAAATGGAAATTTTAATAAAAAAAAACGTTAATTTAGTCAATTTTTGAAAAAGTTATGAGTTTTTGAATAAAAAAGAAGCCATTTTTTTCAAACTTTTTTGGGTTGGCTGAAAAATTTTGAAAAAATTCTGAGAAACGTTTTCAGTGGGGTAGAAAGAGATAAAAAAGTTTCAGCCAAATCGAAAGGGGTGGGGGGTTCAAAAGTGGTCGATTTGGCCTGGAATGCCCCATATACAGCATGCGGCAGCAAAATAGGCAACCAGAATTGTTGGCGCCACGCATCACTCATCTCTAGTATCGATTTTTGTCTGATACAGTTGACTAGAAATGTGCAGAAATGCTCCAGACAAAGGTAGCAAATGAATATCACCTGTTACAAAACATTGATCATATAGGGAACAACTGATACTCTTCCATTTCTGTCTGATCAGTTTGTCTTTATATCAGTCTAACTCATGGTTTATGTTATGTACCTATTTTGCTGGCGCATACTGTATATTAGAATGAGATCGCATTAATGAATTGAAATTAATAGAATAGTTGGCTGTATTTAACGGTCAACTTCATACTGTCTTTTTTCTATGCATTGCGTGCGCAACTTTCGTTACAAACGAAAAATTTCACTATCAACGCGCCAAAAGAAGTATAACTTCAAAAAATCAATAATTATAAAAATTTGTTTTTAAATATTGATTACTTAAAGGTTCTGGACGTTTTGGTGCAACATTATCAACAAAATAATCATCATCTACATTAAAACTTTCTGATGCATCCTCAAATTCATCATCTTCACTATCAATTTGAACAATATTTGTACTATTTTGTTTCTTTTCTTTATTATGATTTGTTGTAATACTACGACGAACTGTTAAATGATGCTCTGGATAACTATAAAACAATTATTTTGATTATTATAAAAATTATTATTTTTTATGATAAAATAGAATTACTCAATTCCTGATAATGCTAACACTGTTTGATCGTCAATATTAGGTGGCCAACCGCTCCATATTTGATTACGTACATGTATATTTGTTAAACTAAAAACATCAGTTTTTACTTTCAAAATTGTCTGAGTACCTGAATAATTTAATTTATAAGTTTTATCATCACATTTAACATGTAACGTATAATTGCCTTCTAATTTTGCTTTAACCATTGCACTAAAACGAACAAATAAATGTTAATATTATTAAAATTTTTATGTTAAATTATAATAAAAACAAACTCTTCATCAGCTGTAAATCCATCACTATTTTGTTTCAATGTTAAATGCAGCGTATTCTCTTTTGGTAACATTAATTTTGAAAATGGTGTATTTTCATATTGTGTTAAACGAGCCCAACCAGATAATAACTGGCGACATGGTGATACTTTTACTTCTTTGAATAATGCCAACTTTAAATCAGCTAAAAATTATTATATAAATACAGGTGTACTTAATTAAATTTTAATTAACAATTAAAAATAATAACTTACTAACTGTAGATGATTCAGGTAAATCGATCGATATAATTCGATCACAATATTGTACATTAAATTTCAATAAACCATTATTTGAATTATTCGATGTTGATGGTTGATTATTATCGGTAATTGTACGACTAGTTGGATGGCCAATATCATTAACAACATTCACCATATCAGTGGCTGTTTCAATTGGACTAGATGGTATATTAACAACATCATCAACTACCATTACATCTGGATCAGAACGTGGCTGGAATGATTGACTATCCGGTGGCATAACACGACTAACAGCCCTCTATTAAATTGATTAACAAAGGAATAATTTGAAAAACAACAATAAAAATACACGAATTTCATTAATTCTATTACCAATAGATCCCAATTAGTTTCATCTAAATGATAGATAGCTTCACCAACATCTTCAATACCAGTACATGCCTGTAATATAACAATAATAAATTGTTGATAAAATCATTTAAATTGGTAAGGAAAAACGTTTTGTCATTGTTCATAACCAAAAACTTTTAAACATTGATTTTATGTATTAGATAATTTATGGAATTTACCTGAAAATCGGCCAAGATTTCTTCACGATTTTCCGACATTTTCTTTACAGTTTAAAATGATTACAACAAGTTTAATTTTATTTAAAAAAAAAACCGTTTTCACAAAAGAACTGGAAAATTACAACATGAAAGAATAAAACAGTTGTCAAACCATGGATGATATATACTGTAGATAGGCAATTGCAATACTTAAAAAGTGGTTATGCGCCCTCTGATGAGTTAGGCGAGAACTATTCATAAAAACGCGGTAAATTTAAAACGCGGGTTATTGGAACATGCACTTGAAAATTAATTATAAATAATAAAGGAAAAACGTCATATTTCTTGTACTTTTATTTCAAGAAAAAATATATACAAATATTATTTAATGAAACAGAGAAGTATATGAACTCTGTCAATACAGTTTAAATCAATTCTTGGTGAAATTATAGGGTAAATGAAATAAAATAAAACCAAATATGTTCAGACGGTATATCAAATCAGCATTTTTGTTCAATAAATCCATGTTTCCACATAACAGCAACCATTCGTGAAAATGGTTAATTTTACACAACCCAAAACTGAATACTTTCTACAATTTGCCATTCTAAAATAAAATTAATAAATACTAAATCGTATTTTTTTAATAAAAATATAGCTTGTTTTACATTTTCAATAGATGTAGAAATTTCAAAAAACAATTATAAGAATGAAAATTATTAATATTACGAACGACTTTTAATCAAAATAACAAAATTATTTGAAAATTCACCAACTAGTAATTCAATTAATTTTCATCGAATTATTTTTGATAATTCATACAAACATTTAACGAAAAAGTGTTAGAGATTTGGTGACATACGTCCTAACAATAAGGCCCGGTTGCGCCAACCCGGCTTATTCAACTGACAAGGAAAGGAACACAACTGTCTCTCTCCGATTTTGATAAAACTTTGCATACAGGTAGAGCAAGCAAGTTATCGAATTCAATCAAAAACTGAAATATTCCGCACAGTGAGTACTATGATACCACCCAGCAAACAACACCCTTTTATCTTGCGGGGATTGAAAAACATGTGGGGGTTAGTATTTTTTTGCCTCCCCTGGTAATATTTTTTGGAAATTCGAGTTGTTCTTCACAGATTCATAAACCTCATTCAGAAACTAAAGTTACCTGTTTCTGGATTTTTCGATTCATCCCCGTTTTAAGGGGTTGAAACGCCAATATATAATAATGCACAAGACGCATTATTAGCAGAATTTTCGTAACTAGAGGCTAACCGAAAGCTAAAATGTTGATTTTAATGATAAAATATATCGAGAAAATGGAAATACCTTTAGTATATTGTGTGATACAGGGTGAAAATAAAAATATATGAATTTTTATGACTATCATCAAAATATACTTATTCTAATTAATGTCTCTTTTTTGTACAGTATTTCACGGTACATACTTCCACCACGGTTCTTATCTGTGCAAAGTGCAACGTAAAGTGATACAGGTCTGCTTTTATCAGGTAATTTTTTTTCTAGAAAACATATTTTAATTATGAAACAATCTCTAGCTAATTAAGAATGGTGCAATGTGCAGTTTTTGGTTGTAATAACAACAATAACAAAAAACTGAAGCGTAATCGTAGCGACACAACCGGCGATAAAATTAATTTCTATTCTTTTCCTGCCAATAATGAAATCCGCCGACAATGGATTTTACTTTGTTGTCGTCACGCTAAATTTAATGCTATATAATAATGCCAGGATTTGTTCAACACATTTCAAAAATGAAGATTTCCAAATAGTAGTGGCGCTATAGGGGACCTTAGGTGGTCTAAAGCCCCCGATAAATGTTTCTTGCTCCTGCTTTTGCCCCCTTGGTTGGGGCTTGCTGTTATTAATATTTTAATTTAATTGAATCAATATGAATGATAATTTCCAATAATTTTTCTGAAAAGTTCATGCAAAAAACTAAGAACCTAAGTTCTGAGCCCCTTTCAAAAGATCTCTACCCCTGGTCATTTTATTTTGGCGCTGCCGCTGTTTAAAAAGGAGTTTATAGAGAATATACAGGATTGGTGGCTCAAGTGTCGCAGTGATTCGAGATCGAACATTTTGTAGAAAAGGGACAGAAATAAAAGTTTTAAGAACGTGTACTGCCTTTTTGACTGCC
>JAZBGY010002199.1:0-12656 GCA_037414755.1 Lydus trimaculatus
CCTAAATAAACTAGTTTCTTTTTTGTCCGCCAGATAGCGTATTCAAGCGCTAGAGTTCCCAATATAAAGTGCGTTTTTGAAGTACATAGATAAATGGTGGGGAGAAACGAAGATTGCTCACTTTTATGGATGAAAAATGTATAACCACAAGAATTTCACCTATTACCATTATATTATTTCAATGATTTAGAAAGGGAGGCTATAGTGCTTTAAATGCTCTAACTGTATTTGTGCGTGGAAAAATATTCACTTGTAGATTATAGTATTGAACAAGTTTTAAGAGGATAAAACAGCAGTCCAAAGATTGACATAAATCCAGTGTCGGACTGGGCCACCGGGCAACCAAGCAAATTTCCGGTGGTCCAACAAATTCGTCAAATGGTTGACCGAATCATATAGTTTTTTTTTGAAACAGAAAATATGAATCAAAATTTGCCCAATAGACCAGAAGTTTGCCAGCACGACACTGCATAAATCCTTATGTTTTTCACTATCTTGACCCATATTACGCACTTTATTCAGGAAAACCCGTTGGAACTCATTCTATAACTTTTGAAATAGATCGAACTTGAAATAATCTATAGGTCAAGAAACACTTTTATTGATTTTCATCAGAAATCATTACAGAAATACAGTTCGACTATTCTAATAGATTTATGATGAAAAATTAGTAATATTTCGATCTGATTTAGTCTGGTATACTATTGAAGCCTAAACACCCGTATTCGGCTAATTAAATTTGCCTAATATTAATCCTGAATACAGAATCTTACCCTAATTAACTAACAATAATCGCAATTATTAACACTAATTTCTTACTACTACGAAATGAAAAATCCTAATGACGCCCCTGTATATCCATTGCCAACATAATAAAATAAAATCCCTATTAAATTGTAAATTTGATTTGATGAATTGATAATCAATGTAAAATATTCTAATAAATCAATTACTTCCACTATATATGTTAATAATTATTATTATTGCAATTTAAAACATTTGTTAGTAATAATTTGTACTTTATTATCTTGTTACAAATAAAGATAAGCTACATTTAGCTGATAAACTGTCAAAATTGTGTCAATTTCTGTCAAAATATTTTATATTTATCAAAGTTTGAATTTCCTAATTTAAAATTTAAACAAATTCAAATATAATTAATTGATAAATATTTATTTAAATTTTGATAAACAATTACATCTCCAAATAATTACGTATGTATATATAAATATATTTGAAATAATAAAAAGATACTTACATTTATTTTTAGGTTAGAATTAATATTTGTTATTTAAAATTACCCAAGGGGGTAACCACTGTCGATTTTAGTGTCCCACACATTGCATAATCGTTTTACCGTTACGTATATTACATGGACATATCATAGCATTACATACAATTACATGAATGTCTGTGCCAACTATTCACGAAGTGATTACCCCCTCGAAATTACCCTAAAGTTTTTGATAAATTATTAATAATTTTGCAAAATTCTATTAAACAGCTCCATTTCTATTATTACTACTGCTACTACTACTACTACTACTGCTATTGTTGTTCCAATTGCATAAATGACTCTTCATTGATTCAGTTAATGGTGGTATATAATCACGTGGTATCAAAAATGTTGATAAATTAAATAAATCAACAAACACTTTATAACGGTCACTTAATGTTGATCGTAAATATTGATAACCGGATGAACCGCCAGTACCTAATTGTGATGAACCAATCATACGTTGCACCATCAAAACATGATTATCTATAATTATTATTATTTTTAGCTTTCAAATGGATTGAAACATATATAGACTTACATCTCCATTTTGTTATAAGTGAATCAATATCCATTAAAAGTGTTAAAATTTGATGTGGTTGACTGAAACGTGGTTCATCACGATAAAATGTTATCATAATAGCACCTTGTAGGGCTTTATGTGAGAAACGACGTTCACCACGTAATACTAATGCATTATGTACATCTATATCGAATATTGATTCATAGATTTCACGTCGTTTTTCAATATCATTTATTTTATATTTTTTTATTATAGGATTTGATTGATTTTCAATTAATCTCTCTTGATCGTCTAATAGAAGTTTAACAGATTTTTGAAATTTACCCCAAAAATTGAAACCATCCTGTTCTAAACCGGGTGTACGTTCTAACCATGATTGTAATAAATCAATTAATGATGGTTCTTTCTCACTTAATTCAATCAATTTTAATGCATTCGAATCATGTCCAAAAACTTTATGATAATTTTGATTGTATTTAACACGATGTTCTTGACGTACACCTAATTTATTTTCTAATAAACGAAATTGTAAACTTTGAAAACCACTAGCTGGACGTAAATAACTACGAAAATCCATAAAATCCAATGGTGTCATTGTTTCTAATATCATTACTTGATCGACCAAAACCTAAATTTGAATTAATTTAATTGAGATAAAAATTGCAAAATCGTTTTTGATTACCTTCAATATTAAAACGATACGATTTAAACGTTTCAAAATCTCTAAAGATTGTGTTTCTTCTAAAACATCACTAAATACCGTACGAATCGAATCTAATTCCCATATGATCTGTTTAAACCATAATTCGTAAGCTTTAGAAAATAAAATTTATAATTTAATCTTCAATTATAATGATAATAACAATGATAAAGACTACCTTGATGGGTGATTATAAATAAATGCTCATCATGTACAGGTTTTTGGTTTTGTTCGCTTAATAAACGTTGAGCCTTTAATACTTTATCTAACATTAAATATTCACCATATAACATACCACTTTCTTCACCTAATTGCTCCCCATCTTGAGGATCTCTTTAATTATTTAACGTTTTATTTTATTTTATTTTTTAAATTCAATTAAAATGTGTCTAATTGAATTATAAAGGTGAATAGAATACTTACATTGTAGGTCCTTTTCCAACAGGACAACTCATCTTGTTGGCTTCAAAAACTATACTAAACTTGATACTATTATTCCATATCAATAGGCATATATAATCCTTCTCAATGTTAACACGATAGTAGGTTTGCGTAATTTATTAATAAACAACCAAAAAAAAAATAAAATAAAATTAAAAATAAAATGTTGAAAAACATGTTATATTACATATGTAAGATCATATTAAAATCTGATGCAATCAATAAATAAAATCGTTGATAAAAATGCTTTAAAATAAAAAGTTCGCAAATCAAGAAATTTTATCACAACAACAATTTAACGATTGTATTATTGCAACATTGTAGCATGTGTATAATTGGTTGCATAACAATTTTTCTTATACTAAAAAAATGTTTTAGCAAGGTCGTAGTAAAAGAAAGTGGTGATCTCTTCGCCTATGTTGTGTGAGAATCTCAGAAGTAAGGTTTATTGTTATGTTATGTCTTGCTCTTCCACGACAGAGCGACTGTAAGATCTTGTATATAAAGCCGCGGCCATATCTAGATTTAAACTATGGGGGACGTTTGGCCTCTTTAGCCTTCCTGCCTTGCGACCACAGCTGAGGGAGACCTTTTCGCCATTTCAGCAGGTGATAGAGTCACGCTGCCTAAGTGGGTGAGTTTTACCTGATTGTGAGCCAATATGTGTTCGGAGGTTTTATTGTCCGATCTGCACAATCTACATCCCTCACTGTTTGCTTTATGCAGTTTTTTGAGATGGCATCTCACTGGACAATATTCAGTTAAGAGCCCCGCTACCAATTTTAGTTCGTTCCTAATTAGGTCGAGAAGCTTTCTAGCATTCTGAGGCAAATAATCAATAAACTTCTTTGCCTGTCGCATTCCTAGATAGTGCCGCCATTCCCACGCACAGATTTCCCACCTTCTGTGGGTCTTGGCTAGCCCACCGGATCTATGAGTGGAGCAATAGCACCTGTTCTTGCAAAGTCATCGGTTATTTCGTTTCCAACAAATCCCTGATGCTTGGCACCCATGAAAGGGACCTTAGTCAGTTATTTCAAAGATTGACGACATTCACATACGGTTTTTGACTCAAGACTATAGGCCTTTAGAGCTTTCAACACCGTCTAGCTGTATGTTGAAAAACCAAATACATGATCGTAGGATAGAATGGAATTATGCTTCACTTGGAGTTTTATAGCTAGAGGAATTTAGCTTAAGGTTTCAAGAATTAAACACAACAATGATCACTAGTGTACACGTAGCGCACGTTGTCCCCCAATGAGAAAAAAACGTGCTAATAGTTTGCTTATAAAATAGAAATCTTACAAATAAATCCAAGCAGTATAGGTACCTTCTTTCTTTAAGTTTACCAAGTGTCGGACCTAGGAATTTTTCAAGAAGGGGAGAGCAATGTTTTGGAAACAGTTTTTTACTATAATTTTGCTCTTTTATTTTTGTCAAAATAAGTAACTCCTATAAAAACACCTTACTTATTAAAAGGGCAAAAATCTACTATAATGAAGAGTGACACAATTTGGTACGTCCCCTAAACCATCATCTGTGGCAAAAACCTCCTACTTACTCCACCCTAGATCCTGAAACCGAACATGAAGTATGGTATGTTTATCTGGATTTGGCCCGCATAACTTTTAAACTTTTAAACAACTGACCGGCCTCTTTTAAAACTACAAAACGCCGCCTCCGTGTGACGCAAGAGAACGTAACAAAAGTTCAATAATTCCATTATTAACCGGAATCTCTTGTATCTAATGGGTGATCATGGTTTGTAATTTAAATCTTCATTTAATGAACAATAAAATGTTTATTTATTTTTTATTTTTAAATAACAAAAAAAAAAAAAGAAAAACGATTACACAAACATTATCAATACTGAAAATGTGATTTAACAAATTGTCCAACATAACGTAATGCAATAAATGTTTTATTTGGTGATAAACGTTGACTTAATAAATAATAACTTAATAAACGAAATAATAATAAACAAAAAATTAATGCAAATATATCTAATAATAATATTGCATTATCCATACCCATAATTTTTATAAATAAATTTAAATCAACAAAAACACAAAATTCTTCTGGACATTCTAATTGTGCACGATTACGTAACATTGTTACAGTAATACCTTCCATTGAATAACGTAAATAACTAAAATACATTAGAAATTTAACAAATGATGGTATATTCTCATAACCTTCACCAAAACCATAAACAGCTAATAATATGAATGGTACAGATAATACTGGACCCATAAAGATTGCATTCTAGAAAATAAAATCACTTGAATAACATTATTATTATTATTATTGATAATTAACGATAATTACCACTAATTGTAGATTTGTAGCAACTAACAGACCAAAACTTTCTGATACAACACTAGTTAACATACAAATCGAATAAAATAATAACATACGTTTCCATTCGTATGGTTGATCAGAGAAAATATAAACAATTGTTAAATACATACAACCTAATAATATTTGTATTGGTAAACTGGATATTGTTAATGCCCAATAATAGGAACCTAAACTGTACCATTTATTAAAATGTTCACGTTTTAAATGTTGCACTTGTGTTGGAACTGAAATTTGATTGATTTTCTTATAATTTATATAATGCTTATATAGCCCATGTTTCCACTAATAGGCGAGTTGCTCAAGCTTGACGCATGTGTCGCATGCGAGTTGAATTGAGAGAGTACAAGTTTAAAGCCACCCAATCGGTGAGTTTCTAAAAACTTAAGCGATGAGTTTCTTGCGCTCTCTGATTGGTCACAGCCCAGCAACTCGCCATCTAGTGGTATTAAGATGGATTTCGTTTGATGATCGATACACACATGCTAATAGAGCTGGCATCATTGGTACATACATAAAAAATATAATACAAGTAAAATAGAAACCGTAATTGAAGATTGTTTTTGAACCATCCCATCCGATACCAATATATAAATTGCCAATTAATACACCAATAGCTAAATGTAGAATAATTTTTAATAATAAATAATTTTTATCACGCCACATTTGTATCCACATTCGTTTTATTAAAATTCGAAATTGATCATATTTTGTTATTCTATTATTATTATTATTATTATTATTATTGTTAATAGTAGTAGTAGTAGTAGATTGTTGATTAATTTCAAAAGAATTTTTATCAGATAACAAATCATTATCAAATATTGTAATTAATTGATTATTTTTGTAACAATTTCGTCCATTATCAATACAGGAAACTAAACGTTCTTGATAATCACCATAATCACCAGTACATACGTCAATAACTGTTTAAACAAATAAAGAAAAACAGCAATTCATTATTGTTTTTGTTTAATTCTTATCAAATAAACAAATATTTACTGAAATCAGCTGGATTATTATATTTCGGACATTCAATATTGATATTATTTGATAAATATTGTATTAAATCTGGACCATATCCTTGATAAACACATTGTCCATCTGACATTATAAAAACATTATCGAATATTGAAAATAAACGAGCACTTGGTTGATGGATGGAACAAATCACAGTACGTCCACCTTCTGCTATCTTCTTCAATAATAAGATACATTGTGAACAGGATAAGTCATCAAGACCGCTGGAATTTTAACAAATTTTTCATTTGGAACAGAACAGATTTTTGACGTCCTAGACCAGGCCTGGTCTAGGGCGCCAATCCGCAGCCCGTTGGGTCAAAGATTGCCCACATAAAGGTAAACCGCCACCAAAACATTTGGGTTAGCCATGCCTGGTTTAGGCAGATTTCATCTTGACTCCGCAAAGAAAAACAAAACAAAATATACAGGCTGCCTCATCTAAAGGTGAACGCATCCATAATTTAAGCACTGAAGTAGAAAAAAGTCTAAAACATTTAGAGGGCTACTTTTTAAGCAATTTTCCAATCAAATAACTTTTATTAATCAAATTTCAAAGCACGTACGAAGATATGCAGAGAGCCCACACCACTAAAATTGATCTTCTCTTGTTTAATATACCCCTGGTAAAAGTAGTCCTAGCCCAAGGACTATCAACCCGCTTCGCTCTTTATAGATTGATCTTATGAGAATCCATTATGCAGTGGCTGACGTCACTGGTGATTGCACTATTAGCGCACTCTATACGGTAATCTATTTTAAAACGTTAAATTCAAAATCAAGATACTTGTGGACCAACTGTAATTTGACGGTTTGGTAGATAAAAAGATGGCAATGATATTGCTGGTCGCCTGTATGAACAGGCATTGACGTCACAAACTTAAAGCATTGCTCAATCAGTCCTGTAGATAGAGAAAGTGGTTAAATAGTCCTTGGTCCTAGCCTACGCTAAAAAAATCTTTACAACTTTGCAGCCTACAGCAAACAATATGGGACTATATAAACATCAATGAGAATGGAATTAAATTTGAAGGCCAAAATGACGTTGGAAGGACGTAAGACGCACGTGTATTGGTTGTGGCAAATTGGATGATGTAAGCCAAGAATACGAACGAATGGCGAAAGAAACTCTCCTTCGAATTAAACTAATAACAGATATTTATCTGTACCGGAATAAATTCGCAATATCAATTCCCTTACAATTTCAACTTTCAATAAAACTGAAATCTATTCGGAATATTCAATTTTAATGGTGTTTCTTTCTATATCATATGAGTTTCAATTTGTAAAGAAGCTACTGAGGCTGTTTTATAGGAACAGGTCATTTAGACGTTGCTCTGTAAATTGTTTTCTATTGTAATACACAAATAACGAATTTATGGTGAGACACCCTGTATATTTTTTGCTTATGAGATTCAAAAACTGTGGCGTTTAGTACGACTATATAGCTAGAACCGGCCCTGTCCATAACCACCCCTTCCTTAACCCTATGGGCTAAGTTCAAGAGCGAAGCAAATACATTAAAATGCTAAACTATTATCTTATAAATGCTTAATCCAATGCGATTAGTTGTTTTTAGTCCAAGGCACCCAAATTTGTTACAACAACAACAAATACTTACGTTGTTGGTTCATCCAAAAATATCACTTGTGGATTATTCAACAATTCCAATGCAATTGATAAACGTTTCCGTTCACCACCAGATAATTTATGTGTCATTGTTTTTCTCGTATGTGTTAATCTTAACAAATTCAACGTTTCTATTTATTTAACAAAAAAAAAATTAATCAAAAATTTTTAATTAACAACAACCAAAAAAAAAAAACAAATACCATTAATTGTTGTTAATTTATCGCAATATTCAATTGTTTTATCTAATTTTAAATTAGCCGCCATTAACATAACCTCATCAACTGTCAACATTGGTTGCAATAAATCTTCTTGCATTATATAACGGGATATATTACGAAAAGATTTCATATTTCTCGGTTGGCCATTTATTAAAATCGTACCACTAGTATCTTGTTGTCTTTAATGATTAATAAAAAAAAATTACTAAATATTCAACGCTATAACGGGTGTTTCGAAATTATTAAAACGCAATTAGAGCGCCATCTAGCGTAGTAAATACAACAAAATAATTCGAATCACCCGTTAATAATATAATGAATCAATACTTGTAACCGGCTAATATGTTGAGTAATGTACTTTTACCAGCACCAGATGATCCTAGAATTGCAGTTAATTGACCTGACTGAAAACGGCCACTTACGCTTCTTAAAATTATTTTATTGCCTGTAATTTGTGATTAGAAAAAAAAAACAAAATTTCACCATTATATCGTAATTTTTACGGCAAATTATTACAAAAGTAGTTATACAGTGTTGGTTTTTCTCATGGTAAGATTGTTAGAATGAGATAAACATGAAATAAGCGGTGGGTCGTCTAAGAATTCCACCCACGCTTCTTCCATCTTTGTCATAATGATGGTGGAACATCTGTCGGTAAATTTATCAGACAAAGATCGAACTATTTTTTCCTATATTGTTAGCATTAGAAAAACCAGTACTGTATAGAGAATTTATACAACAATTTTGATGGTGGCACAGATATTGATAGTTTTTCCTCTCTTCTTATTAATAGTTCATTGGTCTTTGAACTATTTTTTTTTTTCTCTTCTAAAAGATTATTGTTTTTTTTTTACAGTTACAGTAGTTTCAGCAATATCTTACGAAATTAACTTCAATATCGCTTTCTAATTATTGTTCAATTATTACATGAATATTTGCAAATTTTTTTGCAAAAAAACAATTCATTTTTCTATTTTTATGGTTATTGTAATTAACCTAATTAAACAATTTCATAATTATCGATTAGAACAGGTGAAATACACATGTTGTTGTTGTTGTTATGTTACGTTGCTTAATTTGTGCTGTTCAGATCATTAAATAATCAATCTCTATTAATGGGTGATTTAAAACAAAAAACCTAACCTCAATTATAATGGCGTACGGAAAGTCTATTCGTTGTACATGACACACGTGACATCAAGTATTTACTTTTTTTGCACACCATACAAATGAATATTAAATCACTACTTTTTTAATGATTAATTATTAATAATTATACAACTTTTTTATTTATTAATTTGTTTATATTGAAAAAAACAAAAATAATGTGAATATAATTGTAGATTGACAATATGTAGGTATTATTTAAAAAAAATTAAATAATAGCGACTTATTATTATTGTTGACGTAATTACAACAAAAAATCATCAAAGAACAAATTTATTACATTGTCAATGATTAATATTATTATTTATCCAATAAAGGAAAATTAATTGATAAACTTGACCCAAATAGATGTGTTAATTAATTAATTATATAATTATAAATTATTGTTTTTCCACTCATTTTTTTCCATCAGTATAATTTTCATTCTTCTATTGAGGTTAGAATAATAAAAATGGCGACTTAAAATTTCGATGACCCGTTAGAAGAAAATTCAATTAAGTCCCTTTATCTTTAGATTTAGATAGGGAAAAATTTTGGTACAGGTAGCAAACAGGTAATAAACATACGTAGATTTAAGTGTGAGTATTTAGAATTAATTGTTGGATTTTCAATTTAATTCGGGAATAATCCGACCATGACATTATGGAAATTTAAAACAATAGGAGGATTTTTAATCAAATTAGAGCGGAAATTTATTGTGTTTTCTACATACACACACACATGGCTACAGATATGATAATTTCAAATGACAATACCAATAATAATAATAATAATAATAGCTTACCTCTTCTACCTTGTGGTACGGTGTAAGTTAAATCCTGAAATTCGATATTAACAGGGGATCGTTTTATGAATTTCGATAAAACTGTTGTTTCTTGTTGTTGTTGTGTTGTTATTTCCATTTTCATCAATAATTTTTCCATTAAATCTCTCTATTTACACATTGATTATTATTATAACGTTACAGTTACACACACATCAACAACAACAACAACAAATAAACCAAATCGATTTGTTGTTAACAACAATTTGACAAAAAGCACAGAATTTTTGATTGTTGTTTTCAATAAGCGCGCAAACTTGCGCCTTATTACAACATTCACACTGTTGTTTGTTATTACTTGGAGTGTTGTGAGGGGGAACACACTGAACTTTATTTTTACTTTGTTGTTTGCTATAGGGCAATAAAGTTGGAGTAGGGAGGACGAAATGGGATAAACTTTACGCTGCTATAAACAGCAAACATCTGTTAATAAGCTGGACATAAGAACAGCAATTGTTGGTTTTTGTATTTAATTGAATGAAAACAACAAACCACAACGATTTAGAGAAATTATAACGGGTGATCGAAATTATTTCCAATGCCTACTATGTGTAAACTTAGATCATTCGTTTAGATTGTTTTTGATTATAATTCTATGGAAATCACGAATAAATTTATCAATAATTAAGAAAATAAAACAATTTCAAATAACAATAGAGATGTTTAACATTTAAATATCACGTTAAATGATATTATTTTCAAATATTTATTATATAAACAATTGACAACAATATTCCATTATTGATCGTTACAGAATTATAATAAAAGAGGGTCGTTTTTAATCGTACATTCGATATAGTTGTAGTTTCAATAATTAATTCACCTATCTACAGTGGCGTAACTAATAGGTGCGAGAAGGGGGCGGTCACTTCTCACTCTCTACTTATTAATTTTTTCAAATTGTTAAAATGAACCTTATCTATCAGGAATATAAGGTTGTTTTACAGTAAGATCGATTTTTAAATCGGATTAAGTTAGGGACTAAATAGAGGGGAACAAACCGTCAATTAAGTCATAAAATCGAGATCTTTTAACCTACAAATACCGACTAGAACCTTCTGCCCTCAAATGCTGGTTACGCTACTGTGTAGGTACCGTTATAAAATTTTCTTATTCTAACAGTTCGACGTAATTCAAATTCGTAAAGATTTAACAATAAACAAAAACTGGTAGTACAACAGGATTCGTATAAAAAATTGTCTAATTCAGTGTTTTTTTTTTATTATTATTAATTGTTTCTTTTATTAAAAAAAAATCGTTTTATGAACAAACAAAACGATCAAGGACAGTCTCGTGTTTGATCCAAGATCAAATTCCTGATCAACTATGCCATGATGATCAGTTAATTTATCGTCTAATGGTTAGCAACACGTTATTTTGTCATTTGTTATCAGTATAGGTAAGATCGTTGCCAATAGTCAGTTACTGGCGCATTTAAGCTGAGCTTATATATACAATTGTTATCTAGCAGTTCTAGAAGGAAATAACTTGATTACGCCAATCTGAATGTTAATCCGATCCGATTTACTACGAATCCTCCCTCTAAGGCCGAGGTCCCCAATTTCTGTGCCTGTAGACTGTTTTTCGTGAGCCCGCCACTGTTTGTCCCCCTCCCACCATTCACATTTTTTCAATTTTAATCAACTATCAATATTTTCGAATGTGCTTCAAGGTACAAAGAGGTTGGGTACCCTTGATCTAAGATCTCAGAGGCGTAGGTATAGTTTGTATTTTGTAAATAAATGCAAAAGTACGCCACTGTTTCATTTGTGTTGATCGAAATTTTACGAATTGACTATAGTATCTATATACAGATTGAGACACTTCATAAGAGAAATTACAAGAATCGGGACAGTCTTATAGCTTACGTTTGGGTTGAAAAGAGATAGCTGGTAGTATCTTTGTAAAATTACCTACCCTCAAGATTGTCTTATGTTCCTAGATGGAATGTCTCCATCTGTATACATCCGGCCACTAATGATTACTATATAGTATGTTCCATTTGAGTGAATGCTATATAAGTTTTGAAAAATTGTTTATTACCATTGATAAATGCATAAATGGAAAAATTTCTTGTATTGTTGCTTTATTAGATAACAACAATTATGTTAAAATGAAAGGTGATTGCAAGACCTAAACGATAAATCTTTTAATTTCACAAAAAAATCCGTTTTATTAGAATTGAACACACTTATAATTAGAGCCGGTTCAGCTTGCCTTCTTAAATCTCCACTTAAGATCTTGCCTTAAATTCAGACTAATTTTAATAAATGAGGATTTGGTGTAAAATGAGTCTTATGTTGTTGAAGGAGTGGAAGTCGATCCTAAGTAGCGTTTTAAGGACGGAAGATAAACCGGCTCTTAGAGCAATATAAAATATTTTAACACGGGCGTCTTCGCTGGATCCCGGGGCAGTTGCCCCAGGAGACTGAATTAATAATTAACAAATAGAAAACAAACATGATTGTAAATGTACGAATGTACTTTTCCACGAT
>JAZBGY010002200.1:0-12653 GCA_037414755.1 Lydus trimaculatus
TATTTATTTATTTATTTATTGTTATTTGTTTATAATTAATTAATTGTAGAGGAAAGAAGAATTGTTGGAGAAAGAATTGCACACCTATAGACAAGCTTTAATTAATCAATTTTGTCATAAATGTAGTAATAATGATAATGATAAAGTTGATGATGCTGTAAGTATTATTGTTATTATTATTGTTTTAATTGTTGCTATTATTGAAATGTTTATTTTTTCTATATATTTTTGTTTCTTTGCTTTCTTTTGTTGTTTTTTTCTTTGTTTCTTTCTCGTTATAGTTTGATAGTGACACGGATTCGTCAATAAGTTCTAGTCCTCCTTCTACTCAAAGAATTTTAAGTTCGGCTATACCGATTAGGGTTAGTGTTTTGGTTTGTTTTTTTTTTTGTTATATTATTTTGTTGTTTTTATATTACTCGTGTTTGTTTGTTTGTTTGTTGTTGTTGTTGTCGTCTAATTTGATTAAAGTGTTTTTGTTTTATAAATCGGATAGAGTGTTGTAAATTTTAAAACTACACCGACATTTATTCACGTGTTGATCATGCGCATTTACAACGCTTCAATACAACACTGCAAAAGTGATGACGTCAAGTGACAGTGTTGCTATGGTATTGTATTGTAAACAAATCAAGACATCCATATATAACCTAACTTAATAAAGTTGCAATACCATAGCAACATTGTCATCACTTTCGCACTATTGCTCAAATCGTTATTTGAGTACTCTGAGCGCCTAATCGTTTCTGTTTTGAGTACGCTTTCATGGATTTTTACGCTTCTAATCTACTCTGACAGCTTTTTGATGTACTCCGGCCGTGTGTCTAGAGCAATAAAGAAACATACGCAATCTGTGTGTGTGTTATTTTATAGCTCAAATGACGACTCGAATGTAAAATGTTTGAGTACTCTTTCACACTTCTGGTTGTTTTGGACAGTGCATGAAACCACAAAAAGCTGCACATATCGTTGTTTTTTTTTTCTTATTCTAGTGGGGCTCATCTATTCTTGCTAATTTTTTAACGTGCTCCAACCGTGTGTTTCGTTTGAGCACTCATTGTCAGAGTTATAAAGAAACAAACAGTGTAAAACTAGCATTTGTATGATTGTCGCGATTCAAACTCGGGCATAGGCCCTTATTTTGTTCTTGTTAAAGTTTGAACCGGTGTAGTTTTAAAATATTACACACTCTATAATAGACTTTTTAGCTTTTTGTGGATTATATTGAAAACTTATCTAATTGAGCATGTTTTTTGTTGTTTTTTCTTTCATCTTTTTCTAAAAATTATTGTTTATTTTTCAATTGTTATTGTTGATAATTTAATTTTTTTTTTAGGGATCAACAGTTGAATCATTATATAGTGGTAATGATGGTCCAATATCATCAATTGGTGGTGAATCAATACGTTCAGATTTATCATGGGAGAATTTAGAAGAGAATCGTTTATTACCAGAATGTACAACAACATTATGGGTACCAGATCATGCTGTTGATCGTTGTATGGGTTGTCAAACAATGTTTTGGGCTGGACGTAGAAAACATCATTGTCGGTAGGTATTTTTCCTTATATTATACAGGATATGTGTATTAAATCCACAAAGTCAGCATAATTCGCTATTTAGTAATAATAAACGGAAATGTATATACACACATCCTGGTATAATATATGATTTATTTAGTTTGAAAGAAAACGAAAAACAAAACAGTTTATATATTTATTGTATATAGAAAATGTGGTAATATTTTCTGTGCTAGTTGTTCAGAACATACAACACCATTACCATCAGAACAATTATTTAATCCTGTACGTGTATGTACTGGTTGTTATATGAAATTACATCGTGATTGTAATAATAGCAGTAGTAGTAGTGGTGGTAATAATATTTGTGATTTATTACAATCACAATTAACAACAACAACACAAGAACAATGTAAACAACATCAACATCATCAACATCACCACCACCATCATCATCATCACCAGCAGCAGTCACCACATCAAACAACAAATACAAATCGACAAATTACAGCATCTAGTAATTAATTAATTAATTAATTAATTGGCGAATTGAAAATTAGGCGAAATAAGTGCCCATTTTAATTAATTATTGTAAATTTATTTAAACAAATCTAAAAGGGAGAGGGTTGTTTGTTTGATGATGATTAGTATATTAAGTCTGAATCGTATATTTATAATCACTGTGATTTTGATGATTAATTAAAAAAAATAATCACAAAATATCAATTCCACCACCACCACCACCACCACCCTTAAAACATATGATATTTAATATCGAATAAGTAACAGTAGAGGTGTGCGTGTGTGTGGAAAAATTGTTATGTACAGTCTTAAAGATTGTAAAATTTATTTTTATGAAACTCTTGATAATTTAAATAAAAATACTGTGATTGATTGATTGATTGATTAATAAAAAAAAATAATAATGAGGCAAATATATTTGGGCATAATCACAATAAATAAAAGTTTAATGATTAATAAAGTCACGAGTTGGAACTAGGATTTGTGCGAAAATTGTGGGCTATCTCTAAAAATATAAACGACGCCAAATAACAACAACAACAACAACCTAGATCCGGCTCTGTGTTTTTTCAAATGGATAAATCCGAGGAGACACAAATTAAAAATAGAGGAATACACCATTTTTGTTTTGTTTGTTTGATTAATAATTGATTGAATATTATTATAATATAAATAAATAAAATTTATTAATAATAATCATTATAGTAATATTAATAATATATAAACAATTTTATTTTATATACAGATATATTGTATAGATTTTTGTAGGAGTGTTTGTTGTTTCTTCTTCATTTATTTAGCCCACAATAATTAATAATAAACAATTTTTTTTTGCTCTTACAATAAGTAAACAAATAAAAAGACAGTAGTTGTGCTTTTCTCACTTGTTTTTAACAAATAAACTGTATTTCTTTCCACTATTTTGATGTTGTTGTGTAGTTGTACATATATAATTGTAATAATAATAATAATAATAATGTAACAGTTCCTTTATACATACATACAATACGATATACATACATATATGTAATGATAACAGATGATGATGATAAGGAACTTATCTTTGTAAATCAAGCTTATTATTATTATTTGTATTTTAAATACGTCTACCAAATTGTTTGGTGTAAATTGAGGAACTGTTGTATCCGTATTTGTTTTTAATCCTTCTTCTTATTATTATTATTTAAATAATTAAGAATATCCCATTGTTATTGAAAAATGCATTACACTATTTAAAAAAAAAAAACAAATAATATTGGAGACAAATAGATATTGCATTTAATTTTAGCTATAAATAAATAAATATAGATTTTTTTTTTTGGAGGAAAAGTGACAGAAAAATTGTGTAATTTTTAATTTTAGGTTGCCAATAATAAAGTTGAAAAGTTTAAAACAATAAAAATCAAAATAATTGAAGAAGAATGTTGTTTTAAACCTCTGTTACTGTTCCTGTTTCCTGCCATAATTCCTGGATTGTTATTATTGCTACAAACTTTCAGGTGATTATATTACAATTTTTTTTTATTATTTTATTTAATAACAATTATGTTATTTTAGTGGAAAATATATAAAAGCATCAATATTGTACAAAATGATATAATTAAACCTAATATAATCGAATCGCGACGTTTCCGAAAATTGATTCTTTGTATTAAACTATTAATAATTGGATAACGATTCGATATATCATTGAAACGGGTTTGTAAACGTTTCAAGGTTTGTCGTTGTGTTGTTAGATGTTCTCTTGTTTCCATTGCTATCGATATTTGTTCGTTTACCAAACGATCCGAACTGAAAAATAAAATAATTTTTTACTAAAGTAACAACAACAACAATGAATTACTTATGAACGTGTTGGTTTTCTTTCAAATAAATATCACGTCGATTATTAACAACATTATCATGATGACGAAATGTATCATTTGTTGTACGTAATAGATCTTCACGTTCACGTCTTGTTTCATGTTGTGATGTTGTTTTACGATAATCTCTAGATAAATCTTGCAAAATATCACGGTGTCGTTGTAATGTATGTAACATAGCGGCACCATTTACAGGCTGTTCTGACATACGTTCATTTATTTGTGTTAACTGCAAAAAATGCAATAATTTTTTTTTTTTTAATAATTAATTTGATTGGTTAATTAAACCTTATTTAATAATTCTTCAATTTCTAATGCCATCGTTTCAAATGTATCCTCATTTGATAATAATGGTACTGTATCTGGTGCTGATGTTGTTGTTGTTGTTGTTGATGATGTGGATGGTGTTTTAATACCAGCACCTAATTTACTGAATGCCACCAATTTCAAATCGATCTCATTCTCCAAATGACGGGCATGTTTACGTAAATCTTAAAACATACAAATTTACAATAAAAACAATTATTTTTATTAAAAAAAACATTTACCTTCATATGACAAAGCAGTCGCCATCATTCAATGGTTATGTTATTCTGTCAAATACCTGTCAATGATGTCAAAACAAACGGTACATTTGAACTACTAGTAGACGAATAGTATTCAATTGTAGGACTGCGTTCATAAATCAGGCAATTAAAATGGTAGGGATATAAAAGTAAATATAAACAAATTTCAATGTGTCGCATCTATTAACATTTTTAAATCTAAATATTAACAATAATGCCGATTAATATATATCGAATTAACTAAAATGGTGTGAGTGCTTTTTTGCTATTTCTATAAAGAAATTACTGTATTGTAGGCAACCAGATATACATTTCTATCTACTTTATATATCGTTAACTTGTCGTAAATTCCGTAAAGCTGTAAAATACGCAAACGCTGACCGTACAATCTAAAAATTGAATAATTAATAAAAACAATTATAATCTTCTTCAGTACAAAATTTATTTTTTTAATTACGACTTACCCCTGTAAATGTGGTTATATCTACAGGTATTATATTGAGTATAATTAATACTATCGGTTTCTTGATAGCTAACATAAAATATAATAAATCTTTTTTGAATTGTTGCGGTAGATTTGTCCAATCAGCCATAAAACAAGCATAACTTAATCGATTACTCTATAATTATAATTAATTTGAATTTAATTAATTAATTAATTACGCAAATCGAAATTAATTACTTTAATTATAATTTCATTACCAAACCAACAATATAAAAGTATTTGAACGAAAATACCAAACTCATAACATAATAAACGGGAAAATGCCAAATTATTCGCCGGTAGCTACAACAAATCGAATTAATTAATTAATTACCTATAATTAGATGAAATATTACCACTGATAAGACGAACGTATTCATACAAATCACAGTAATTGAACAGATAAATTGAAATAAAATTATTCCATTAAATACACACAATAATTGTTGTGAATATTTAACAATAAGACGATGATGTTCGACATAATCAATCAATAATTGTTTAAAATAATGATAATCATTGTTAATAACAAATTGTTGATTTAAATCATTAATCATTGAAATAATATCGTTATATAATAAATCATATTGTGCACCGATTTGTATCATATTAATAGCAAAAAATGTATCAATAGCGATATTATTAAATGCAAGATAAAAAGCACCAGTTCCTTGTAAAATATAAACAATCTCAAAATAATAGGTGTGTTGATAATCAAATGGTAACCATACTGGCCATGGTAGAACTTTACCATTATCAAATAATGGTAATAAAGTGTACAATGATATAATTAATATGCCAACAATAAAAAATGCGCAAAATATTTGTTGTGATAATTTGATTGCAGTTTTAATTAATTTCAATTGTTGTTCATTCTTCGGTTGGAATTTCTTATGTTTTAAATAATTTAATAATTCATCGATTTGTTGGAATCTATAATGGAAAATTAAATTTTTAACA
Organism: Lydus trimaculatus; assembly: GCA_037414755.1. Classification (NCBI taxonomy): domain Eukaryota; kingdom Metazoa; phylum Arthropoda; class Insecta; order Coleoptera; family Meloidae; genus Lydus; species Lydus trimaculatus. The sequence goes on from JAZBGY010002200.1 coordinate 5,915, forward strand.
ATAGCAACCCATGTATTCGGTAGAAATGCAATTATTTCACTTATTTCAAAAAAATCTTTTATATTCAATAGAATAAAAGCGGTTATTGTTAAATTAAACATTAACATTAAAATTGTTAATAATAATTTATAAAATTTATAAAATTTATTATTTGGATAATGCCATGAACCGCCCAATTTAAACATTTTCAAATTAAAATAAACACTATCGCTTAAATTAATCTCCATTTGTTTTTTTTTTATAAAGAAAATCTTTACAATTTTTTTGTTTGAATGAAGATCACGCGAATGGTAAAGAGAGTTTTGAGATATTTTCGGTAATATTATTCAGTTTTTATACTAACAAAAAAATCAAATATTCCTTTTGTATGAGATTTAATTTAATAAGTTTTCTAAATTATAATAAATTTATTTATTCTCTATTCTCTATATAGATAATAAAACCTTGAAACTAATTCCGTAGACTAATGATTAATAATTTCATTATCTAATTTCAAATTAATTCGAATTCTCGAAGGGTTCGCGCGTTTAAGGCCGCAGTTCCACGGCGCGTCATTTGACAAGCCTTACCAAGCCTGACTATAGAGGCTCGGTCAGGCTTGGTTCGGCGATGATATTTCCACGACGCGTGTGATTGGTGTTGGCTTGGCAAGTCTTGTCAGTGCCGTAGTCCACCAAGCATCGTGGGCGTTACTGAAGTGTGGCGAACCCACATTTTCCTATGACGAGCCAAGCCTTAGGAGGCTCTCCTTCTGTTTGAATCGTGCCGAATTCACCTACATTTGATAGGAAAGCACAAACCATCCCGAACCGAGCCAGAAATGGTTTGTCGAGCCTGGCGTATGTGGCTTGCCAAATAACGCGCTGTGGGATCTCGGCTTAACGTAGTTGAATAATAGTGTAATGGTGCAAGGACTGTCAACTCGCTACGCCTTCATTATTGTATACAGAATGGGCAATTAAAACTAAACACCCAAAAGACGGACGTTTTCGGAAAAAAATCAAAGTGTAGCTTTAGATAAGAACACCTCAGTATTAATTTACCTGAAGGGACTTTTCGCATACGATGTTTAGAGTGGTGTAGGCTACGATTGCACTGGAATCTAGAATGGCATACAGGGTGGTGTTCAGTGATGAATTTCGGAACTGTGGGGATTATGGTATGCGGTGCTATAATTTATGGGAGTGTAGGTCTTGTTTGGTAAACCTCCGAGGCAATATGACCGCCCAGCTATATATCGATGAGGTGGTAGAACCCCATATTCTTCAATTTTTTGGGTAGTTAGAAGACCCACTTCTCGAGCAGGATAATGCCCGTCAATCTCTTAAATAGCCACCCCGCTCGATCTCTTAATCTTTCGCCCATCGAGCATGTTTGGGACATTATGGGAAGAAGACTGGGAAACTTGCTACAGCACGAATTACAAGTTGCTTGGGACACAATACCTCAAGAGGAAATCGATAGAAACGATGCCACGAAGGGTAGGAGAGTGTGTAACCAATAGGGGGATGACCAATCCATAATGATCATATGATGTCACTGGACGTGGTGATTTGTTTAGTAATTTTAATTTAAATTGTAAGAAATAGAAAAATTTATTAAAAAAAAAACAAAAAAAATACAATAATACTTTTATATGTTAGTTTATAATAAAAAAAAAAATGATAATATTTAAGACTATAAGAATATAAACATAAATATACAAAAAAGAAAAAAAAAATGGACGAAGTGCACGTAAACTAAGAAAAAACTCCAACATTTCAACAAAATAATAATAAAAGAAGAAAAGGAATTATATCCAAATCTTTACGATTGCATTCAAAATTTCGTATTCAATCTTGATCCATGTGGTAATATAGAGAATGGTGTTTTTTTTGGTGTATCAATATTATTATTATCATTACCATTCTCTTTTAATAAAAACGTTGTACTACGATATGTTGTATTTTTTTTTGATAAATCTTTTGCAAAATCACCATAATCTGTTGATATTGTTTCATGGATATTTTCTTTAATTGAATCATCATCATTTGATGTTGTTGCTGTTGCTGCTGTTGTTGTTTGTTTCTTTTTTTTCATATTACGGAATTTTTTCGAACTACGTCTTTTATGTGAAACATTGAGTGTTGGCTTTTTTGCTAGAAATTAAACGAAAAAAAAACAATAATTAACATTAAAAATCAATGAATAAATGAAGTGATAACAAAAAAAAGAAGACAGAAATACAAAAGTTGATGAAGTATTGTACTATTCCATTAGAAATACACAATCAGTTGACACTGGGTGGAAAAGTGCAAAATTAGTAAAAAGCGACATCTATATAAACCTAGGTGTTTCCATTTTTTTGGCCGCGATATTACATACCTCTCACCTGGTAGGTAAGGTAAATAGGTAACCGTAATAGTAACACGTCTGGAATTTTTATTGAAGCAAGTGTACCATGTGTAGATAACACTTGTAAAAATCCAGTTCTCAATTCCACTGCTAACACCCTTAAAAAAATTATTAAAATGTACGATTTTCATTCAAAACATGGTATTCAACAGACGCTGGTGGAGTGAGAGGCAGGTATAGTAGAAACAGTCAAAGGTTCGGTAACGCTGCGTTCTTCCCAGCATATGTAGAGTAGAGAAAGTAAGCTGTACTTGTCTCTTTCTATATATGAGAGAGAAAAGTTAGTTCTTCTCAGCGTTGTCGAATCTTCGACTGTTTCTACTATACCTACCTCTCACTCTGCCAGCGTCTGTTGAGACCACGTTTTGGATGAAAATCGAACATTTTAATAATTTTTTTTAAGGATGTTAGCAGTGGAATTGAGATCTAGATTTTTGCAAGTGTGATCTACACATGGTACACTTGCTTCAGTAAAAATTCCAGACGTGTTACTATTACGGTTACCTATTTACCTTACCTGTCAGGTGAGAAGTATGTACCTTCGAGGTTCAGGTACCAAAACCTTATCTATACACGATTCAATAATTATATAGGTCCTCTGTCTAAAACCTTGCGTTATAAAATGACTTAAATGAAACCGTTGCTGGCTCTCTCTCTTACTATAAAGACTGGAAGCAAAATTAGTCAAAAATAAAATAAAAAGTCGAAAAAAGATGGATAAAAAGACAGAAATAGAAGGATAAGAAACAAAGCCATGACAAAAACAAGAAACAGGGGAAGAGGAACAAAACAAAAACTGAAAAATCAAAAAGAAAACGAATCGAAAAGCAAAAGAAAAACACAAAACAATAAGGTAGAAATATGACAGCAAACAGACGAATGAAAAACCAAACAAAAACCGGAGAAGGCGAAAAGGGAATGGAAACAAAATGACAAAACACAGAAAAAAAAGAAAATTAACAAAAAATAGAAGTAAAAGACCAAAAAAGACGGGGGGATAAAACAAACGAAAGGATACACAGAAACACAGAAAAATACATCAAATACTTATCGAGAGAGAAACAAAAAAACAGAAAGACTGGAAGCAAAACTAGTAAAGAATAAAAGACAGAGAAATAACGATAGAAATGGGACAAAGAGAAAAACAGCAAAATCCTAAAACTGACAAAAATACCAAAAACAGAAAAACAAAGAAGAATAGACTGTAAAAGTGATGACATCATATAGGACAGTGTTGCTATGGTATCGCATCCCAAACAAATCAACTTTAATAAGTGAGGTTATATATATGGCTATCTTGATTTGTTTGCAATAGCAACACTGTCAACTGAGATCATCACTTTTGCATAACAACATAAAAGAAAGAGATGGATAGACAACAAAAGAACCACATAGAGAGAGAGATAAAAACAACACAATATACACAGATACAGATCAAGACTACCAACAGAATACAACATAACAAAATTACAAAAATTTCAACAAATAAATAAACAAAAAACTAACTTAGACTTTTTGGTGAATTTTTAATTTTCTTGATACTTGTATCACCACCACCACCTGTACGTGGTGTTGCCATCAATTTCCGTTTAACACTACCTGGTGTACCCACAATAAAATTCGGCGATGGTGGTACTTTTAATAAATTACTATTTGATTGAAATAAATTTGTACGTGATTTTGTTATTGTTGTTGTTGTTGTTGTTTTATCACGTTGTATTTTACGTGCACTCAATTTCTCTTTACATTTTTTATCAAATTCATATTGTAATGTTTGTAGATAATTTGGTATTGTTTGTCCAAATGTTAAAAATGTACGTCCATTATTATTAATTTGATAATCATTATGTAATTGTTGTAAATTATTTTCTAATTTTGTTAGATTTTTTATTAATTTTTTACGTAATTTTTCTTCAATCAATAATTGTCCACCACGATTTTTATAACGTTCTTTATTATCATTATTCAATACTAATTGTTGATATTCTTGCCATAATTGACGATAATCGTGTAATTTCAATAAAATCGTTTTATTTTCATTGAAATATTGTTGCCATTTTTCCAATTCACATTGATGTAAATCATATAAATCTTCTGTATAACAATCCGAATAGAAATATTTAAATTCTTCTTGTTGTTGTTCAGTTAAATTACATTTCAACCATAATTCTTGTAATTGATTACGTTGTTGTTGGATAAATTTCTTCATATTCTCTTTTTTCAACATTTCCAAACGATTTAACTCATTTTTGTACATTTCTAAAGTTTTTAATGATGTCATCTTATTGTATTTCATTAAAAATAAATCACGTTGGCATAGATCTAGATCGAGAACATTCCATAATTGTAAAATTGTCTCTTTTATTGTTGTAATTTCATCTAGTGTGCGACATTTTAAATCGCATAAATCTCGATGGAATTCAATAATTTTCTCCATTTCTTTATCTTTTATTATAATTTTAATATCAACATCAGTTATCTGTTTTGATAAAATAAAACGTTCGAAATTCGTACGTCCCTCATAATCTAAATCGTTCGATAATTGCAAGATTTCTTTATGTAAATGTTGGAATTTATCTAAACGTTGCTTCTTCTCATCTTCTAAATGTTTAATGAATTGTTGGTGTTGTTCGATTTGTTCAACAGTTGGTAATGGTGATTTATTTGATAATAAATCCGGTTTTCTACCAAATTCACCACACAATAATTTGATTTGTTCGTTTAAATTGTTGATAATTTTGATACGTTCCTCTACCATTTCTTCATACCTAATTGTGTTAATAGGAGACAAAAAAATCGATTAAATTTATAGGAAAATTACGAATTTCTTACATTTTTAAATTCGTTTCTAATTCATTTAAAAGCATCGCTAACGGTTTGTGTTGATGATCGAGTTCTGGTATTGTGATTTGTAGATCTTTACATAAATTATTCAATTGTTCCATATTACGTACTAATTTATCTAAAATCTTCTCACGTAATATCTCCATATCAAATATTAAATCTTCATATAATGTTGTTAAATTATCGATAAATACATGACCATATTCATCGTTATTTGATTGTGTATTGCCGATTTTTTGTAAAACACACAACCAATTTAAGACGGCTTTTTTCGTTAATTTCAATACTCTTGTTAGAAATTGTTGTGCCCATGGATTATTTGCAATACTAAGAAAAATTATTGTTATTTTCCATGAATTATAACCAACAAAAAAACTTACATATTTTCGTCGATATCATCCATTTCTTCTAATTTACGTGCACACACTGAATCCGTCATTATTTACGTTGTTTTTTTTGTTGGAAATTCGTTAAATTGTGGGTGTTTTATGGAATTTTTCAATTTTATCAACCGTTTTTTTCAGTTGTTGGATTTGAAATGTAGAGAAAAAACAAATGTGAAGCGCATGCGTCACACTAAATTGTTACCAACATGAAATTGGTTATATTTTTTCAAATTTCTCTATTTAGTTTATCTGTAAATATTTGAATCGAACTAATCAAATTTGTTAATGTAAAGTAGATAAAGGTGTTTTTAGAAAAATACCGGAGTTTTTTCCAAATTTTTCGATACACAAATATCGGTGGATTAATTTTCAAAAAAACTACCCCTTCCAACGCCTATTATAAACGGATTTTTTGTATGGTTTACAAATATAATCATAGATGGCAATAGTATAGAAAATTCGAATAGTTGGTAAATGTAGCGCAAATAATTAATATTATTACAAAAAAAACAATATAATAAAAAACAATCACATTTAATCATGATTATTAACAACAATATTATCACGTAATTGATAATTATACAATACAGCATCATGTATTGTTGGAAATATTAAAAATTTACTATTTACATTATTATATAAATCATATTTTTTAAATGTTTCATATATTGGACATGAACAATTTGTTATAAACATTAAAATATCTAATTGTTTAAAATCATTTTGTAATTGTTTCAATGAAACAATACCCGATGGATCAATAAATGTAACTGATGAAAAATCTAAAATTATTGTATGAACCAATAAATGTCTATTATCATCATCATCATCATCATTATTATTTAACGTATATAGTATTCTTGAACGTTTCCTTAGAATACTTGTAATATCAAAATTAATTGTATGTGATAATAATTTTTGAAAATTTCCAAGTGTTTGTGAACTTAAACCACCAGAATAATGGAAAATTTTCACACCATCAATCTCATAAGCCTGTTTTAACAAACAAAATAACAACAATCGTGTTATGATAAAGAGAAAAATTAATAAATTCATTTATACCCCTTTATAACGTTTTATATCAACATATAAATCTGTATTTGGTATTAAGCCTA
>JAZBGY010002202.1:0-12639 GCA_037414755.1 Lydus trimaculatus
GTATCTATTGTACACTAATTTTTATTATTTTACTGGATCTCTTAAGTCATGGGACAAACTATATACATATGATTATGACCGTGGGGCATTAACACACTGGTATTTTATCGTGTCTCAGATAGAGGTTGGCAATGGTAATATTACTGTGGCGATCAACAAACTGTGCGTATTGTCTGTGATTCTCGGCGCTACTGAATGTCATGGCTGAAAATTGAATTCTATTGGCAGTTATGCAAACCGTAGCCGCCTCAAGGGCTGATCCGAAAACGAGCGATTTCCCCTCACAGCCAGAAGAGTGCGGCATTACTCTAGGTGCAGATCGGACGATTGTGACAGACAATTATTACACCAGTATAGATTTGGCGAAAAAATTATTAAACAGACAAACTCATTTATTGGGTACTTTGAAGAAAAATAGAAAAAAATTACCAAAAGATGTTGTCACTGTCAAACTGAAAAAGAAAGTCAAGAGGGAATCATCACCATCTTGATAAGAAAGCTTTATCGACAAAACATGGAAGTGAAATGGTCGAAGTAAAGATGAGGTGAGGAGTTGTAAATAAACCTCTCGGATCAGATGGGTACTTACAACTCGTTCCTTCGAAAATCCGTTCTCTGGTATAAAAAAATTGTAGTGAAGGTTATGTTCGGAACTGCATTAGTAAACTGCCACATTATGTACAAATTAATTTCGGGCAAGAAAATAGCCACTACGAATTTTAAAGAACAAATTGTGGAGCACTTGTTAAAAATAAAAGAACCATGCCCAATAGAACCGCCACTTCTATCAGTTGCTGAACAACAGCATCGACAGGGATTACAGAGGAGAGAAGAGAAGAATCGAACAACTCGTAAAGGCTGCAAGGATTGCAAGCAAAAAAAGATAGATGGTGTTGTAAGTTTTGGTTATAAGTTATAACCAAAACTAAAATAAAAAAAGTTGTTACTGATTGACTGCAATGGCCAGGTGAACCATTACTCTGTGTTACATGTTTCAATGAAACCCATTAGTAGATTTTTCATAATTCATTTAGAAACAATTAAAAGATCAGTGATAAGGTGACGATAAAATCGGTTGATCACCACTACCTAGAGAGGAGTAGGGATCTAGATCATTAGAAATTGAGAGGATATAATGAGAAGGTTGGTAAAACTATGGTAATATGGCTTTAGATTTTTCAGGGAAAGGGGGAGAAATTGTTGGTCAAGTTGTCCAAATTATAGTAGAGGGCCAGAGCGGTCCTTATCAACTGCTAATTTCCATTACTGGAGACCCCTGTGGCAATTGTACGCACTTCACCATTGAAAGCTTAAAAGAATGTGTCTAAATCAATATCCGGCGAAATTGAACCGGTGAGGAATTTCTGCTGACTAGAATAATACCAACCCATTTCTCATCTCCTGTGATCAAGCGATCAAAAAACGCTTATGTGTTGTGTCGTTGAAGCAATAAGTTGCATGTGATTGATCGGTTAGTCTTGTTCTGTTCGGACAGATTATGCAGGACCCAAACACCTGCTCTGCTTACTTTTCCAATCTGCTTCAAATGTGGATGGTCGACCAAGGTTGGTTAAGACTATTTGACAATTCCTCGATCGTCTGACACGGATTTGCTTCCACTTCCGCCCTTAACACGTCGTTGTCTAACGTTGATGGCCTCCCTGATCGATACGAGTCGGGAAGATCAAAATTGAGTTGAACTTGGAAAACCACCTTTGGCATTTACGAATGTCCAATGCATTTGAATAAACATCGCAAATGTTTTTGGTAGCAACTGTTGCGTTACTTCCCTTGCGAAACTCAAAAAACATGCAATGCCGGATGTACCTCTTCTGGTATTTTGCTGGCCATTTTACCCAAAATTACAAAACAAAATTGTAATTTGATTGTCTATAAGTAAAGAAGTCACTATAACCTCACAATGTCTTTGGCACGCCTCTGAACCAAACAATGAGCTGATAAATGACAATCAAGTATTGACATGCGCAGAAACGACATTATTTTCCGGTCCCCCTAATATTTGTCTATTTTCTTTAAATTCTACATTTGCCAGTTTAAGGCTAAACGTATGTACAAACATAACAGCGCAACTATTATGAAATACCGTTCCATTGGCATCGACCTCTTTGAGATGTTTTAGCTAGCTATTATTTCACATCTAAATCACGAAATTAAAATACAGTTTGTCACTTTACTGATGGTAACCCTGAATGATTATATTAGTTGAGACAATTTTTATAAAACGGTGCTTAACCAACGACACCTATACATCAAGCTGTACCTCTCGGGCTAGCGCGCCTGTGACGTCACAGTAGTGGTCTTAATATCGAATATTAACGTATTATAAGCAAGCGTACCAATGAGCTTGTACATGCTCCACAGGCTTCAAAATTTGTGAATTGTCGTGACTGTCGTAAGTAGATTCATCTAAATTAAATTTAAACTTTATTCTGTAGTGAGCTCAGCTGCCAATATTGAAGCAGTGAAAAGGTCTAGGTTTGGGACACCGAAAAAGAAAAGAGGTTGTACGAAACGAGAAGACAATTCTCTTGTAATTACACGGAAAAAAGCTATCCGTGAATTAGTTCATAATTTTATGATTATTGAGAAACGGCACTCTTCTGTGTCAAGTGAGTTTAATGTGCAGTGTGGTTTGAATATTCATTTTTCATGCAGCTATACTCTTGCGGATTAGAGCTTGTCACCTAACTTTTATTGGTGGGGCAACAAAGTTACGATTGTATTCCCACAAACTTAGTTTTAAATGGAAGAAGACTCCGAACAACAGGAAAGCATTGGCAGAATCTGCTACTTACGACAATTGAAACATTATAGATAGAAGGGCCGGCCTGCTGTATGGACTGATGAGAGTTACCTCAACGGCTCCCATACACAATTAGCTGAAAAAGACTACTGTGATCCATCCCGGGAGGAAATGGGACTTCTACGAAATAGTTTATTGTTATTTCTCTCGGGAACCACAACAGGTGATTATCACAGGGAAATGAATGCCCGGAATTTTTAAAAATAGGTATATTAATGTGGAAAATGCACCAACGTGTGCAACTGTAAACAGCATATTACTGAGTGGTTGCAGCAATGCAATGTGCCATGTGACACCGGCATGACAAAAGTATGTTACGCCATCCAAAACTCAACCCGATTGAGAAGATTTGACTCCCAGTGAAAAACTGGGGGCGATCCGTAATACTACGTTTAGTTTAAGTGATGTAAAAAGCCTGGTCACGCTCAAAATTCTGTCAAATCACAAAACAAACAAAAAATTGCCAGACTAAAAAAAAGTGTCACAACCAGCCCCGGTCTCCCCTAATAATAAGGACTGAATATTTGTAATGTAATGTAAACTAATGTAATGTATATTTCTGTTCAATTTCTTCATGAGCTATAGTACACTTGCCATGTATACCAATATTGGTGTATTGGCCAAGTACATCAGTCGTCTGATCCCGACTTTAGGGCCGATCTTTCCACCTCCCGTTCAAGTAGTCTATAACTAACGGCTGGATTTTGTTACCGGCTAGATTTATGTGACCTGTGAGTTTCTGCATCTTTCCATCAAAATTTATCTGGCCGGTAGCTAACTGGCAGCTTGCATTGTTGTTTTTATAAAAAGAGAAAGACTTATCAAAAATCCGAATGAGTCCTACTGGTGACAATTACGATATAGGGAATATGTACAAACGAAATTTTCTGTTTTGACGAAAGATATAGCAGTTGAAACAATGGTCGCTATTTCATTTGATATCAAATGTAATGACAATTGGCGGAAAGCGTAGACTAAGTCGGAAAATTCATTAGATCGCCAAGAAAATGGGAAAAGCCTACCAGGCATAATGACTATTCCTGGGTTTATTTGCCAATCTATCCTAATGAAATTTAGAAAAGTTGTAGAGTAAGTTATAACGAATGGCGAAAAGCTAGTATTGGCCAAACATATGTCACAGTTTTTCTCCGAAATTTTCGTTCAAACAAAGAAAAATTGGACAGTTTTTTGAGTTAGTTAGATGACCAGCATTACAAGGGTAGGTTGTGGGCGTTTCTCTTATCTTCAGTTATAGAACATCTCTTTTGTAAAACACTAATCATAGTCCGATAGTAACACGCCTTGAATTTTGAACAAAACCTTATTGATTTCAACTGATAAGGCATTCCTGGACATTGTCTCCAGTGGAGCATTTTCCTACTCCATTACCACGCACAGATTTCTTGCCTTCTGTGGGGCTTGGCTAGCCCACAGAATGGCTCCGGACCTATGAGTGGAGCCATAGCACCTGCTCTGTCAAGGTCGTCGGCCATTTCGTTGCCAGCAAGTCCCTGATGCCTTGGCACTCATGCAAGGGTGAGTTTATTGCCCTTAGCCAGTTGTTTCAGAGATTAACGACATTCCCAGACGGTTCTTGACTCAAGGCTATAGGGCTTTAGAGCTTTCAGAGCCGCCTGGCTGTCTGTCAAGATGTATATCTGTGTGCCTTTGAGGTTTCTTCGTAAACACTCTTTAGTGCACATTTCTATTGCAAGAGTTTCAGCTTGAATTATGGTTAGCGACTTTATCAAGGCTAAGGATGCCCTGTAATTGGGTCCATATATTCCTATACCGGTTCCATGGTTCGTTTTAGATCCATCCGTGTACCAGATGAAGGATTTGCAGTTTAATCTGCTTATCCAGATCTTTGCCCTTTGGCGGTCTTCTATGATCACATCAAAAGGGACCTCGAAGTCAAATTTCTTCGGCATGATGTCCGATGGTTTGACGAGGAATTCTGTGCAAATTTGCATCAGAATTTCTAAATGTCCTTGCCAGTCACCTGATTTGGAGTTTACAGTCTGGGGTAGCCTAAGAGCAGCAAGGAGTCCTTCCTTCCGCACCTGTAAATGGAGCATAAGTAGGTCCAAAAGTGCTTCAATGGCCGCTGAAGGGGTTGGACCCATAGCCCCAGTTATGCCCAGGCACGCTAATCGCTGCAATTTCTGCAGCTTATTTTGCGTGGTAATTTGTAGGGTTTTCGTCCACCATACAAGTGATGGGTCTGACGACTGTGGAATACAACCTATAGGTAATTTTTGGTTGCAGGCCCCATGTCTTCCCAAACAGCTTACGGCAACTCCACAATGCAGCCGTCGTTTTGGAGAATTCCAGTCTAGTTTACTATCCAGGATTGCTCCCCACAATCAGTTTTATAGTAGTGTAGTGAGTGTAAAGTATATATGTCATTTGCCATACTAACAATGAGTAAAAAACTAAACCTTCCCACAAAACGTAAAAATAGACGTCAACCCTCCAAAAGGGCGTATCAAACATTTTTGAAAAACAGAAATTCTTCTATTGAAAATCTCCTCGAATCTTCGGTTGAAAGTCACTTACAAAATGAATTAGAAATTGAGGTAAATGAGAAGCTCCAGAACTTTGATAATATATCAATAACTGGAAACATATTTCTTAACCTTTCCCATCTTCAGATTGTCATTGAAAGAAACGCGACATGAAGGTTTTGGATGCAGTTTTTACGATTTATAATTTATAACAGAAAAACAGGTAGGTTTTTCCACGACTTTGTTTTACAGGTGTAAAGTGCGTATATTTAGAGGGCTCATTCAGATGTCAGAATAACAATGATATAGATACAAACAGTGCAGCATCATTGGAAGCAATTGAATGCGGTATAGAGTTCACGCAATTATCGCGAATTTTTGCTGCTATAAATGTACCACCAATGTCACAGTACACTTATATAAAAAATGAGAGTTATGTACTTGAAAAAACAAAAGAAGTAGCATTAAAAGAAATGCTGGAGGCGGGGAGGGAGGAATTTGAATTTGCACTGCAAGCTGGAGACGTTTGTAACGGTATTGCCACTATTTCTGTAATTGTGGACGGTGCTTGGAGTAAAAGACCGTACAGAACGAATTATAACGCTTTATCTGGTGTAGCTTGTATAATTGGTGCAAGAACTAAAAGATTTTGTTTATAGGAGTTAGAAATAAGTATTGTATGATGTGTGAGAAAAACAAAAGATATAATAGGGACAAAGAGCACAAATGCTTTAAGAATTTTGATAAAAACTCAACTGCGATGGAGAGTGATATTACAGTAGACGGATTTTAAAAATCCATAGAGATGCACAAACTTCGATATGGAAAGTTAATCGGAGATGGAGATAGCAGTGTATTTAGAAAATTGTGACACACGTCTATACGGTCCCAATTTCCAGATTGAGAAAATTGAATGTCGCAACCACATTTTGAGAAATTACTGCAATAAAGTACGGGAATGTACGAAATATTTGAACGGCAGGGCAAATCTTCGAAAATCTGTACAAAAAAATCTGATGAAATTGAGAACAGCAATAGTGGCAGCAACAAAATATCGAAAGAGTGAAGATAGTTTGTTGCATGTGAAGATTTCTAGTTTAGAACGTGACATTCTAAATGTTCCAAAACATATTTTCCGGTGATCACAAGAATTATGAGGAATATTTTTGTAAAAATGTTGGATAAATTTCTTCATCTAATTGGGCGAACTTTGTAGCTTCTTCGGCATACAACTATTTTGATAGGGCACTGAGTAGAATTGCAAATCTTTCATCGAGCCTACTGTACGATTTAGATAATAATGCAGCAGAATCATTCCATAGTGTTGTTAATAACATGGTTGGCGGAAAAAGAATAAATTTTTCTTTGAAAGGGTCCTATGAACGTAGATATTATGCAGCTGTAATAAATTATAATGCAAATAACTCTTTTGTTGAAAAAGTAACTGCAGAAATGTTACAACGGAAATGTTGGAAAAATTACGTCTTCATTTTTCAAAAAATCCAGCCGAGTTAAACCAAAGTCACGCAATCGAAAGTGAAAGATAGTGAAGATTCCGACTAGGGAGATGAAGCATTATTACAAAAACAATCTGCACGAGATATGAACGAAGAACAATTGCAGATTGCAAAGAATAAGTTGAAAGAACTGTCAAATGTACAGATAGACGAAATATAGAAAAAGAGGGGGCAACGAAAAAATCGAGAGTGGCATCAAGAATGCCGAAATCGTCTCACAGCGAGTAATTTTGGAAAAATCCAGCAGATATTATCGTTAGATTATAACAACACTACATTTTGTAGATCAATAGAATATAGAATAAACAATGAAGAGATTGCAAAGAGCATTTTTCAAAATAAAACTGGTTTGAAAGTTGAAGAATGTGGGTTATTTATTGATAAAGATAAAAGATTTTTGGCAGCGTCCCCTGATGGCTTGATAGCCGATGATGCTACAATTGAAATCAAATGCGCATATAGCGCACAAAGTATGATGATAAAAGAAGCTGTTGGTGGCGTTCGTTGTCGACTTTAATAGTGAGACATGCGCCTTGGAGACTTACCGAGCATGCGCATATCATTAGAAATTGAAAAATTTGTCAAATTTAATGATGTGCACATGTGCAGTAGGTCTCCAAGGCGCATGTCTCACTATTAAAGACGACAACGAACACGACCATTGAATCGAAAAAAATAGCCCATTCGATTATTGATATATAAAATAGATAATTTCAATAAATGAACAATAATAAAGTTCCGTAATAAAATATAACACATGCAGGCCTTTACTTTGGAAATCCCATTGTAATAGTTATGCACATTTTTAAAAATTTTAGAATTTCGTTATCAGTTTGTAAACAGGCTTTCGTGGTATGAGTAGCAAAATTTTAAAAATGTGCAACAATGAGAAAAAAAGAAAGTGTTCTCTTAATTTTAGTTTGAATGAAGTTCGCATTCTAGTGGAAGTTATATTACGATATATTGCGGTGATAGAAAACAAAAAAACCGGATAGCGTTACTTGGAAACAAAAAAAATGAAACGTGGGAAAAAGTTGTCACAGATTTTAATTGTTTATCGGGAGGTATTATTAGGGACGCTAGAAATTTGAAGGGCAATTAAAAGGGAGATAAAGCGCAAGCAAACTGCTAATAAACTGCAGATATTTAAAAGTGGTGGTGGAAGTGCAAAAATTGAAGAGCTCGAGGATTATGAGGAAAAAATAACACTCCATATTCCCGTGAGTATTGATGGCCTGGAATCACAGAATGATTCCGATTTTTGTACAATATGTAAGTACTATGTCTGTTTATCATTAATGCTTATGTACAGACAAAAGTACTGTAATACCGACGTATTTAAAGCTCACTGCAGTACATCACAGCATACGATCACACCATCACAAAGTACCACGGTTATGGCTGAACCACCGAAGACACTAGTAGACACTAACAGGAACGTCAGTAAGAACACAGGCGTATGAAGATGTATTATAAGTTGTACTTTTTTAACACTTACACTCATGTCAAAAAGTAAATCACAGCAATTATTGCAGGATAATAATCAGCCGAAGCGGTGTCCAAAAAAAAAAGAAGCTACAAGATTTCCAAATTCCTCTGGATTCCTCAATTTTAGATACGAGGAAAGAACTAATAGAAATTCAGAGAGAATTTTATCTGAAAGAAATGGCACAGAAAGACGATAAACACAAAAAAGAAATTCAGTTGCTGAATTTAGGGATTGAAGAAAAAATCTAAGAATCTTGTTAATGAAACGGCAACTAGGTAATCATATCTTTTGTTTTAATAAAGGAATGATTTATCAATTCTAGTTCAATGTTTGTTGCAGGTATGGAAAAAAGGCTCACATAAGAAACAACTTGACAGGTTTAGATGTGTATTTAGCCCAGACCAATAAAGAGAACTAAGTGTTCATGCCAAAGACCTTGATAATAGATTTTATGGGTTAACAAAAGAGGCCTTTTAAAGGAGCTTGCCTTTAAGATGGCTAGCCATAATAATATTGAACACTCATTCAAAAACAATAAAGCTGGTGAAGCATGGTTGAAAGGATTTATGGAACGGAATCCTGATTTATCATTCCGCACTCCGGAACCCACAAGTATATGTTATATATATGTTCTGCATTTAATAAAAGGCAAGTTGATCGATTCTTTAGTAACTTGTGGGAAATTATAGGAAAGTACCATATACAAGAACGTCCAGATGACATATTCAATATAGACGAGACTGGTGTCAAAACAAAACCTCACAAAGTTCTTTCTGAAAAAGGAAAACGTCAAGTTGGAGTAATGAGTTCAGCCGAAAAGGGTCAGCTCAACACATTCATTTGCTGTTGCGGTGCTGATGGAAGGTTCATCCTACCCTGTTTACCATAATTTATGGGAACAGGAAAAAAATGAATGAAAGATTATTGAATGGAGGACCAGTAGGTTTCAAAGGATGGGTTTCCGATTCCAGTTGGATTAACAGTGATCTTTTTGTAAAATGGCTTTAAATTCTTCATTCATTGTATACGCCCAAGCAAAGAATCCCCTGTCTTACTTATTCTTGATAACCATATTTCGCATGAAAACTGAGATGCTCTTAATTTAGCTAGAAATTCTGCGGTAATAATTGTTTCAGTTCCACCACACACAACCCACAAACTACAGCCACATGATGTGAATGTGTACAAGCCGTTCAAGACCGCATTTGAAAGAGCTGTGAACATATATCAGAAGAATCATCCCGGCAGAAGAATAACGCAGTTTGAAGTCGCCCAACTGGTGAAAATTGCATTCGAAAAAAGTGCGACAGTTGAAACCGCAACAAATGGTTTCAGAAAATGCTGATGTTCATTACATTCTTCCAGAATGACACAGAAATCGAGTCAGAACCTGGCCCTTCTGGCTTATCAGGCTCTCTACATGTTAATAATAATTGCGAAACAACTGCGTGTTGAATGCATTTTCAAATCGCTTCGTTAACTAATTTGGTGAGAAAACCATAGTTGATTACGAAAATTACGAGAAGTATGATAAGTTGAAGTGTTTTATTCAGTGTGAAGCGAACAGTGCCGTTGCATTAAACTTATATTTTGAAAGGTATCCTGAGCGTCGACAGCCAGATGGCAGAGTTTTGCAACGATTAAAGGAAAATTTAATAAATCACGGATCGTTCAAAAGACCAAGACCAAAAACTTATCATAAGCCTAATATAGAAAATAATGATATTATTACTATTGCATTAGTTTGGGCTAATCCTAAAATTTCCAGTAGACAAATGGAACATAATACTGGTATGTCGAGAGTAAGATCCTTAAGGATACTAAAAGAAAATCAATTTCATCCCTACAAACCAATGACTTGTCAGTTTTTACAACCTGCAGACTATCGACAGAGGGTAGAGTATTCTGTCGTTGGTATCTAGCAGGACTCGCTCAAAATCGGGATTTTGAGAAATATATTATATGGTCAGATGAAGCTCATTTTAGTACTGATGGAATAGTCAATCGTAAGAATAACAGACATTGGTCAAACATAAACACTAACTTTAAATTATTGGAGGTACGACGACAAGGTCGTCGAATTGGGCTTAATGTGTGGCATCACCTATAACAAAATGATTGGTCCTTTTATATTTAATAATAATATAAATAAAACAGGTGAAATTTGCATTGAAAACTGTAACAGAAGCACCTTTTGCCAATTGTCATTTTTTAAAGCGTATTTTAATAATTGTGCGTAATTATACATAATTTGAGGTAAATATTTAATGTGTGCATCCTGAATATTGCTACAGCAATATTATACTTGAGAGAATGCCTCGATAAAAGGAGCTCTCCGAAGAAGAAAATAGGAATTCTAGCGTATTCAGAATGAGTAAAATGTGTTAAGAGCCATTGAACGAGAAATGGGCAGATCCCATAATGTTGTGGGAAATTTTTTGAGGGATATGTCACAATATGGCCAAAGAAAGCATTCTGGATGTCCCTCCAAATTATCAGAACGCAGCAAACGAAAAATTCTTCGAGAATGCGATTTAAATGTTAGTAAGGAAACCGTGCATCGAGTTCACAACAATGATGTTAACATCGTGCGATCAAAAATGATGTCTTCGCCTATGATGAAACCTCACCATAAAGAGTATAGATTGGAATACGCCAGGTTAAATATATGAATCGACAATGGGAGGTCAGTTAGTTAGTGATTATCGGTTAAACGTCTGATTTTACAATGTCTTTTTATGTTTAGGTTATATTCAGTGACGAAAAAAAATTGTGTTTTGGACGGTCTACATGGGTTTAATTCTTTTACTGGCGAGATTTACGAAAGGAACCTTTGTATTTTACAAAAAGCAATTTTCGAGGTGGAAACTCTATGGTATGGGGTGCATTCAGTGTTTACGGACAGCTTTCTCTTGCTTTTACATTCTCACATATGGACAGCATCGAGTACCAAGATGTGTTAAAAGAAAGGCTGGTACCATTTTTAAAAAGACGCAGTCGTGTTGATTTAATTTTTCAGCAAGACAACGCTTCGATTCATGTCAGTGACAGCACTAAGCTGTGGCTTACTGAGAACAAGATAAAAATGTTGGATTGGCCGGCTCGCTCACCGGATTGTAATCCTATGGAAAACCTGTGGGGGGATACTAGTCCGCAAAATTTATGCTAATAACACTCAGTATGGCACAGTAGAATTAAAGGGTGCCATTGCCAGAGCATGGACTGATATGGATGAATCAGTGATTATCAGTCTTATCAGCAGCATGTAAAACAGAATTTTTCAGAAGAAGTAAAATCGCAAATAAATAATATGTTGCAACAAAATATAATCCAACCTTCTATATCACCGTGGTCATCACCTGTTTGAGTGATTCCGAAGAAAGTTGATGCTTCTAAGAAACCGAAATGGCGTATATTCATTGACTACAGAAAGCTAAACGACGTGACCGTAGGAGACAAATATCCTCTCCCAAATATAGCTAATGGGTTCAAAGGGCAGTGATGCGCAATACATGACACTAAGGGATGGTCTTTCTTCGGTGTCACTAAACCTATCACAGTCCATTACCTATCCTCACCTTCACGTGGTGGACCCCGTTAACCCGAGCAACCCTGCTGGAGATCGGGTAACCAACCCCGGTGGAAGGCAGGGTCGGGGAACAAACGAGGAGGGGAAAAGATTTGGCTGTGGACCTGGATATCAATTTGGATAACACGTTTACTACTCAGGGGGCGTCGGAACCCCCAGAGTCGGTCGTCATTGTTGGTGATGGAGCAGGCCATGGTCGACCGTCATCCAGCAACTGTGGTACGCCTCCGGTGAGCAACCAGGCCGGAGGGTTAACACCGACTACTGGAAAGCAACAAGAAAGGCGCCTGGGTACCGTTACCTTTTCGCCGCCAGAAAAGTGGTTTTCGCCTCAGGGGGGACCTAGTAACGTTAGTTGCATTGATCTCACTTGGGATGAAAGTGAAGGACGCTGATGTCACAAATCATGACAACAGAAATGCAGAATGTACTAGCAAATTTTTCCAACAAATCTCAGACAGTAACTGAGCTGGCTGAGGAACTTGACACTGAAGATGTACACACACAAACAGAACAAAAACATATAGACATTGGTACACAAACACAGCCAGAAATGACAAAGACCAAACGACATACAACCTTAATAGAAGCAAATACAATAACATTTTCAGAAGGTAGACAAATTAAAGAAAAAGAACCAATAAAAACCACAAGAGAAGTAGGCTGTCAAACAGACGACATACAATACGCGACGGTAATCGGAAGAAAGCCGT
>JAZBGY010002203.1:0-12637 GCA_037414755.1 Lydus trimaculatus
TTTTTAAATTACTAGTCCTGTTTTTACATTTATACCCCAGAAACTCTTTAAAGAAGTAACATTTTATACAAAGTTTGTTACATACAAATTTCACATGCCTACATTACAAAATTCTGGAAAACCTTTAGTGGTTCCAAAAGATTTAAAATATTCTAATTTTGCCGCCAATACAGGCGTTAGACCACGTTATGCCATTCCAACTCCAACTCTCTCTAACTAATACGTATTCTGTATAGCATCACCTCGCTTTAGCAAGACAAGACTTACTTCCTTTTTAACAGTTCGCTTTTAACGTATACCATAACGGGGATGTTAAAAGAATGATACAGCATGCGGGGTTTCGACTAGGACGTTATGAACTCTGTTATTCTCAAACGTTAAATCCGACTAACCAGAGCCTGTTATTTATAACGTGTATGATACAACATAGGGCTGATTGTTGCTATGGCACTGCGTTCCAAACAAATCAACTTCATTAATGAGGTTATATGGATGTCTTGATTTGTTTGGAATGCAATACCATAGCAACACTGACGTCATCAGTCTTGCAGTCTACGAATGACGTCAGCTTGTCAAAGGTTTGATCACACCGCACCATCTACACACTTGTACTGGTACTACTCATATGTCAAAAACAGCTGATGATTGTTGTCAACAGATTTGAAGGCAAATAAATTGTTTTTTTCACAATTTTTAAATGGTAATACAACAAAAATGCCCGAATTTGATAACGATACTTTAATTAATAAAAAAACCTTGTATGCTGGTACAAAAAATGTACAATTCAAAGAAGGAACCAAAGTACCAATTAAATACATTAGTTTTCCAAAATAATCGATAATATTTTTAGGTGCATTTCCATTACCAAACACGTGTATGCAATGAAGAGAAAACTTTATTGGATGATTCACGTAAATTAGGTAATGGTAAACCATTTGAATTAGTATTAGGGAAAAAATTCAAATTAGAAGTATGGGAAGTGATCGTACAAAAAATGGCATTAAATGAAGTTGCTATATTCACAATTGATAAAAGTGTAAAAACAACAATATTTGATTTTTCCATCTATTGAATAATTGAGATAATCATCAAATAATTTTACAGTTAATCATGCAATATCCATTTATATCGAAAACAATACGAGATGCCCAAATACCGCCAGAGAAACGAAAGAATCCACATTGTTGTGCAATGACATTACAAACAGAGGGTGTTGGTTACGATGATTTAAACGAATTTTTAAAGAATCCCAACGATTTAGAATTTACGATCGGTTCGTTATTTTTCAAACTTCGAATAATAATTCTCTAAATTTTTGCTCCAATTAGAATTGGTGAAAGTTGAACAACCGGATGGTTACGAGAAGGAATCTTGGCAATTATCTGAAGAAGAAAAATTAGAATTGATACCACAATTAAAAGAAATGGGCAATCAAGAATATAAAAATAAAGAATATCAGAAAGCCGCCGATCATTATGCTAAAGCTATTGGAATGTTGGAACAATTAATGATAAAGTAATTTTAATAATTCAACAATGATTTCTATCATCATTTTGGTTGTGATTCTAGAGAGAAACCTCACGACGACGAATGGAATAGATTGGACCAAACGAAATTACCATTACTGTTGAATTATGCTCAATGCAAACTGAATGAAGGTGATTATTATGCTGTTATTGAACATTGCAGTAATGCCCTCAAGACTGATCCAAGTAAGTATGCATTTCTTCTCTGAAACAAATAATTTTATTATTGCGTTTTAAGATAATGTTAAAGCATACTTTCGACGTGCTAAAGCGCATGTTGGTGCTTGGAATCCCAAAGAAGCTATTGATGATTTCAATAAAGTTATAGAATTAGATCCATCGTTAATGAATGCTGTTAAAAAGGAATTAGCATTATTGGATGAACAGCTTAAACACAAAGATGCTGAAGATAAACAAAAATTAAAGAAATTATTTTCTTAGACATTTTTGTTTTACTATTTATTTAAATGAGTGTTATTTTATTAAATGGAATATTGTTGTATCACAATTTGTTGTTAAGGATATATAAAGATTATTCACCACTTTTCTACGTTATTATTATTATTATTGTTGAACAATTAAACAACAATCTAACAGTTTCATTTACAATTATACAAAAAACAAATAGACAAAAAATAACGATGTAAACCTGGACTTTCTAGTATCTAAACACTACATAAAATGGAATGTTTTTTTTCAAAATAAATACTTAAAAAAATATCACACAAAATCGATAAATATATAGAAAAATATGGGATACTTTTTTTTGTTTTTTTTTTTTAAATTCAGTACTAAAATTATAATAAAATTATAGAATGATCTCGTTCTAATCGACGTTTAGCTTTCAATGGAACATTACCCATAGGATCAGCTGGTGTTGGTATGCCAGAAGTATTGGAAGCTGGTTGATGATAAAATACTTCAGAATTACCACAACGGTGACCATAAATCACTCCATCTGCACATCTGGTTTTATATAAATAAAAAACAAAAATTAATTATTTGTTGAAGCTTATAGTAAAACTCGGTTATAACGAATCCACTATTAAAATGTAGAAATTTACATTTGAATTTATCTAGTGGATAATTGTTACAAAACGATTTAACGGATATAACGAAGTTACCCTAAAGACCCAATCACGATCCGTGGTTCGTTAAATCACGTATCACAGAATTCTGATTGCAGACGTTGGATATTGAAGAATGTCATGTCGTGGTCCAGCTATAAAATCATGGGATTTATGGAAGCCTTTGAGGCCGTGTTTCATACTTTTTGCTACCCACCAGCTACAGCTTGTTATCTTACATCCATTAGGTCAAAAATGGAACTATTTTTTTCAAATATCCGATAAGATTGACGAGCCTAAAGACCAGCCTGAAAACGCTGGCTCGTAAAATGGTGTGCTATAAAGAATTCTGTGGTGAGCAGAACTTTTTTTTTCGAGAGAAGGGAAAATCTTTTATAGACCCCAACTTATCTCTCCCTGGCCCGGTACCGTCGCTAGGCATTACTTCGGGACGTGGTGCGTAGAACCGGGCCTTAACAAAATATTACTAACGGTGGTCATATTTTTTTTATATAGAGGACTCTGACCCTTTACCCGGTGGATCATTGTTGAAATTGCAAATTGTTCGACTTTTCATCTGTAAAAATTACTAACCAAACTCTTCGAGTTGCTAAGTCCAAGTACGCGCCCGACGGCCCTAAAATGGACAAACGACCACATTGTCCCAGTGTAGAAAATTGCTAATGACCACCAGTCTTCGGCGCAAAAACTCAAATGACCACCGATAAGGTACGACGCCCTCAAAGTGTTAATTGATTTTTAAACACTGTTCAACAAAAACAAGTTTGGTCCGCTTAAAACCGAAAAACGTACACAGCAGCAGGATCAAGACATTCTTCAACTTTTTAGAATAACGAATTTTAAAAAATAGATGGATAAAACTTCCGAATTTCTTAGTTTTGGACAGTGATTTGACTCTTGTCGTCATGTTCTGCTACCAATAGCAATAGCACTTTCCACATTCACATACGAGCCTGTAAACTGCTTCGGTCTTCGTACTTATTGCAGACCCGACAAAAGAAAGGTTCTCACCCTGTACAAATGATCAGTATCCAAGGTGTTCTAGGCTCTGGAACGGCCCCCTAACATCTTTATAATTATAATGAAACGTCATTTTTTGAGACCTATAGAAGAATTTTACTGGGACCCAGTGTCGCTCTTGAACACACTGATAATTTGTGTTTTGTTCCTACGAATGGTGTTGTCCTGCAGCTTACTCGTATATTGTGTTGTTCGTTTTTTAGTGCTTCTCTGACATGTTATTTCTCTTAATCCAGATGTTCAGCATCACAGATTGTTTCCACTCTATGCATAAGAGTATAATCGAGCAATGTCTTCTTTTCCGGATGACAGTGGGACGTAGTACAAAAAAATCCGGAAGAAGTTTTATCCATCAATCACGCTAATCGTGCAAGTCTACAGACTATCAATTTTAAAAAAGTGTTTCAAGACCAGAAACTCTTTCATTTACGCAATTTTAGTAATTACGTAGACTTCGTTATAACCGATTTGGTTTCAGATTCGTAGCTTCATAGGTATACAGGTGGTCCATTTCATATGAAACTGATTGTATATAAAGACTTTAATTACGTAGACTTCGTTATAACCGATTTTTACTGTATGATATTTTCGAATTACCAAATCGACGAAATGTATAACTATCAAGTTCAAATTTGGATTTCTCTTTGTTTTTTGTTAATTTTATAAAATATTTAAATGTGAATATACTGGAAATTGTACAAATTATTGAAAATATTGCAACAACAATTAATACAATAACGATGAGAATTGTTGGTTCAATTTTACAAATTTTGAAAAAAACCAAAAAAATTAGTATAAAATTCAAAATCGTACAATAGAAAGTTGCAATAATATAAGGA
Source organism: Lydus trimaculatus (assembly GCA_037414755.1). Taxonomy (NCBI): domain Eukaryota; kingdom Metazoa; phylum Arthropoda; class Insecta; order Coleoptera; family Meloidae; genus Lydus; species Lydus trimaculatus. Next base: position 4,474 of record JAZBGY010002203.1, read on the forward strand.
CAGAGTAATTGTGGAATTTCCCAAATAATTCCAACATAAAATGGTAGACAAACAATTAAAAAAATTATTTGAAAACCACAATTAATAATTAACATACGATTCAAATCCGTTATTAATGTTAAATACGACAAAATAATATTAATAATTGTTAATAACATAAATACAATACTGGTAATTAATGTAATTATTTTAAGAGGTGTCCAGACCATTTTTATTTGACAATAACAACAAACTGACATTACCTAACTAAAATCTCCGTAAGACTTGGATCGATTTTAAAATCACGATGGAAATGTGTTAATGTTCCTAATTCGGTATTACCCCATGGTCCACCACGTTCCAAAGTATCCCATTCTTGATCCAAATGCAAATAACTGTACGGTTCACTATCTGTTTGTAAATTACTACCAGGATATGTTTCCAAACAATGATGCAATTGTTTCTCGAGTTTACCCAGATTTTCCGTACAAATTTCCCACTATTAACAAAAAAAAAAAAACAGCAAAATTATTCTCTCATAAAGCAGCCCACAGACTATCAATAAAATTGTGCAATAATATTGTACAATAAATTGATGGTTGTCCCTAGACTATGCAATAATATTGTGCAATAATTAGTTCTTGGCTGACTTTCAAGGAGTGAAGATGAATGCAGAACTGAACAAATATTGTACAGACTGTACAATATTTCTATATTGCACAATAAATATCAAACTGATTTTGATCCGCTCAATATATTGTACAATACTTCAATATCATCTACAGACTGTCAATAATATTGCACAATACGAAATATTGCACAATATTATTGATAGTCTGTGGGCACCTTTAGGGTAATATTCTAAAATTTACCAATTTCGTGATTGCTTCTAATGATGTAATGCAATCTTCTTGTAATAACAACGTCACCACCATATCTTGTTGTCCACATACGAATAAAACGCATTTCTTTAACGTACCATCGATTTGTTCGTTAATTTTCGTTTTTTGTTTAAATTGAAATTGTAGATTTGTTTGTGTTGGTGTAAATAAACGATAATCATTTGGTGTAGTATCACAACTACCAAAACCACTAGAACGATCATCAAATGAACTCAATTTCGACATTAACGGTGTTAATTGGATACCAGATGAATGTCGGCGTAATTGTGTTTTAATTGTTTCATCATTTGCATTATCCATACTTAATGATTTTAATGGTAATGTTAATGATTTACGATGTTCTTTATTTGTTGTACGTTTTAATCGAGATGAATCATCATCATTGGGTTTCTTTGATTGTTGGATGGTTTTTTTCAATAATTCAACAGCACAATAGTCGAAATTATCGAATGTTTTACTAATTTTCTGTTGTTCTTGTTCGTATAGTTCATTAGAGATTTTTTCAAATTCGATTTTTAATGAATTTTCATAGAGTGAACGTGACACAACTGTACCATCTGAACGGAATATCGGATAATATGGATCTGTGATTGTTTTGAATTTTCTTTTATAATCTAAACAGTCTTTATTATTATCATTATTATTATCGATTAAATCTATTTTATAATACTTCATTGTAATACTTGATTCAATACTTTTCAATTTTTCTCTAATATCAAAAACACTTGAATACTTTTTACAATCATAAAGATTTTGTTTTAATTTTAAACCAAATACTGGTTTAAAATCGATAATTGTACTTTCTTTTTTATTTGTGTTATTATCGGGATTTGTGAGTTCATTTAAATTTGTACAAATCGATAATGGTTTTGTATGAATCATTTTATTGAGATCGGTCATTGGTGTTGAACAAACACTAATTTGTCCATGATTCGGTGTAAATGGTTGAATTGATTTATTATTTTTATTTTCTATATTTGTATTATTGATGTCGGTGATTTTTGATTTTAAATTTAGAAATTTCGGACGATTTTGTAATTCAACCGGTTTACCACCACTATCAGACTTTTCTGGTGTTTCTTCAACAATTTGATGATCACAATCCTCTTCTGGTACAGAAGTGAAAATGATCGATTGATCACGTTTCATTGCAGACATCACTAATTCTTTACCGCATTTGGATTGAGTCTAATTGACAAATATATTGATTAGAGTTAATACATTCATCGTGTTTCATATGAAATGGACCATCTCAGTACCGGCTTTAGGGGGGGGGGGGGCATCGCCCTGGGCGCCAGGCATATAAGGGCGGCGAACGGTCAGGTCAATCGATATTTTCAGTGATTTAAGTAAGGGTGATACTAGATGGTCTGATGAAGTGTCAGAAATCTGTCGATTTTCTAGGCAGGTACGTTCAAATCGTAAGTTCAGATATGTCTTATTACTATTACTGTGAATGGGGCGGCGAAAAAATTCTCGCCTAGGGCGCCAGACTTCCTAAGGCCGGCGGCCCTGGACCATCTAGTAAAAATACAGCTACGACTTTGAATTGAAACTTTGAAGATTTAACAAATAAAATTCAATAGTCCCCTTGACATGCCGTGGATGAGATGGTTTATGTCCTCTTGAGGGATCTGATTCAATGCAACTTCGAGTTGTAGGTTGTAAGGGAGCTTTGCCAAATTGCTCAATCTCTGACCCATGTTCGATCAACGATAAGTCTGGCGACCGGACAGGCCAACAACTAAGTGTGAAATTTAGCAGTGGGTGGCTCTGTATTATCTTGCTGGAAAATGTCATTTACTGATATCTGCATTAAGGACAATTTCGATGTTTCGATGGGTATTAAAGCTACTTAGGATCAACACAAGAAGTGATTTCCCTCCAAGACACATTGCACCACACTCCATGACTTCCGGTGTGCCTTCTTTAAGCTCCAGACATTTACAGTCCCATCTGTAGGACTACACTGGATCCTTCATTGTCGGATTACCGTTGGAGCGTGAATAGGGTGTAGGACTACCAGACCAGCCTAAAACGGACAGCCTCATCCTATGGCGTTAGTTCGTGAGTAGGGAAATCGTTTCCTAGAAGTCTTACAAACAGTACAAGTTCATCTGTTGACTCAGACTGGACTGTGGATGAAAAGCAGCTTTAACACCGCGAGAAAGTACAGGTAGGAGTGGTTGGAACAGCTAGTGGGTACGTGAGTCCTACAATTTAATCCTACAGATTGAACTGTGAATGCCTAAATTACAGTGAATTGCAAATTTTGCCGTTCCCTTCAATAGCGTCAAACAATCCTACAACCATCATTTACCCACAAAACAAAATCTTGATTCATCAGAAAAGATGGTTCTGCAGTAAATTGAAGAAGTCAGTTTGGGAGGTATGAATGTAGACCAAAAGAGGAAATTCGCCTGTGAACAGGCGAATCCACAACAATCGATCTTGTTATCGGGAATCTATCTCTTATAGCCGCGAGTCTAAACAGTCGGTATTCACGAGGGTTGCTTTGAGGGAATGGTCTTCCAGCCGGACGAGATCGCTAACAATCCTAACCCTATCGAAATCTGAAACGTGGGGAAAAGTCGCACATTGTCTTGCTCGAAGGGCGCTTTTTTTTAGTGAAATTTTATTGGTTTCAGATTCGTAGCTTCATAGGTACAGGTGGTCCATTTCATATGAAACTGACTGTATATAAAGATTTTAAATTGAAACAAACCTTTCTAATACTTTTATTAGCAAGGAATTGAAACACCGTCCGACTTCTAACAGCTTCATTATTCAATCTGAAATACTCCTTACCCGAAATGTAGACTTGTAACAATTGTACACCGATTGGTATTTCAAAATTAACACAAGGTAATTCAGCTGGACATTTAATTCGATACGGATCTGTTAAGACTATTGTTTTAGTAAGATCTGAACTTAATTGTGTTGCTACCACTCTAAAAATCAACAAAAATTCCATAAAATTCCCAATAAATTTGAAAAAAAAATCATACTTATTATGATAAAGGACAGTTCCACCTAATACGTAATTTATTTCTTGGCAACATTGAAGAATTTGGATTGCTTCTAGGAAGACATTACTAGCACTCTACAATTATAAATTTTTTCTTTCTAATTATTTCGTTGATTAAAGGTAATTTAAATTATTACTTTTGGCAACTTAATTACAGGTGTGTAGGAGAAGATATTACCACCCATAAATAAATACTTTAAATACGTTTCAAATAATAAATATAGACTTGTCGATAAACGTTCACTATTATTTCCATAATTTTTGGCCATTGTTTCAATATCTTCATGGAAGAAACTAATAATGGAAGCCATAGTATTGGCTCTATGTTCCAACAACCAATCGGCTATGTTCCTATCAGTGCCTACAGCCTTAATTGAAAATCTCAATTTTGTGATTTCTTATAGCGAAAAAAACAAAACGTACCATAAAATATCGTCCGTATTCTTTAACGAAAAATTTCCCACTTTGTAATGATATGATTTTAGGTGCTGATAGAATACTTTTAATACAATGTGCTGTGCCCATTAATTGGCCACATAATGCTGTTTTTTGTTGATCCGATACCCATGATGGATGGAAATAGAGAATTGCTGTGAATGGATCATCTTCTTCTTTTTGTACCATTTCTGTATCGTACACGAATATTATCAACATTTCCCTAAAAAAAAACAAAAATTCAATTATAGTTTAATTGATTAATTTAATTAATTCTGCATTACTTTGCCATTTTAATCGATTAATACAGTACCAACTTATCTAACCTTAAATTTATTAGGTGGAAAATAACACTTAGAATAAATGAAATAGATAGATATAGAAGAATTAAAAGAAAATTATTTAAATAATACTTATTTCCACATATTTGTTTATATACAATTTTACAATTAGATACTTGCACAAATTGATAAATTAAATTATAATTATAATAGAAAGATGTTACACTTATTTACTACTTTTAAATCGCTATTAATTACATGATACGAAAAAAGACAAATAGATGATATCGTATGTCGTTGATATGTCGATCAAGAAGCATTGCGCTTGCGGAAAATGCAGAATGCAGAAAATGTAACGCATTTTTTTAAAATTTAGTCGTAATAATGTTTATAATTAATCAATAATTGTTTATATATTTTTATAAATACTGCTATATATGTATTCGAGAAGAGACCGGTTTTATTTACATACTGATTATTTCAAAATATCGTAAATTATTTAAATAACTTTAGCGTAAAGGAGACCATACACCATGAAATTAACATTTCAATTCAAATTGATTTTTGCTCATTTATTTGAACAAGAGTAAGGTTATTTGAACGAACGACCAGCTATGAACAATGAAGCTACACAAACGTACACGAACGAACTTGCACATTTACGGACAAACAAGCCCAAACTCAAACAAATACTAAGTTCGTAGATTTGTGTCTTGTATTCCGCTAGTTTGAGTCCAATCAAAATGAATGAACAGCTTATATTGCAAATGTAATTGTTTTTTCAATATAATAATTAATGAAAAATAAAGGAATAAGGCAATACGTATCGTTATTAGATATCTACCCGACTCATGGTGTCTTTAAGGAGGTTCGAGCGATGAATACTTGATTAAACTATTCTCAAAATTAAAAAACGATTCACCGTCTAGTTTCTTAGAAAAATGCTTCTAAAGATGACATTTTCCAAAGCTCTAATGGGAGCAAAGTGTTCACTGTGCCTTTTTCTAATTTGCTCGCCATTAACCGCCCAACTTTGAAGAATTAAAAACCGATCATGATAAACTTGAATACCTAGCGAATATTATTACACCTTTAAAACATGCAGTTACCAATGAAACTATTTAAATAATTGAAGTTAAATTTTTGTTTTGTAATCGTGAGTAATGATAGCAAAACACATTAGCGAAGGTTTGGCAACGTCGCACAGACAATTAAGAGGGGAAAAGGAAGATAGAGATATAGTTAGAAAGAGAAGCATAATACTCCTTCATATACAAATACAACAGCGGTATTGCCACATCTTTTTATCACACCGCATTAGTCAAAAGTAACCAAGTCCTTTCATTACTTTTTTTTTAATAAATAAATACCAATTATCAATTTTTAAGCTAGTTATTTTATCATAAATTAAAATAAAGAATTTTCGTTACAATTTTAAGAATAAAGAATACAAAAAAAATTAAATACTACTTTGACTAAATAGTTTCGCTCCAACCTCCTTAAGACGGCATCTTACTCTAACGAGCTCGTGCGAACGAACGCTAATGCAAACACAAAGACGTTAAGACATATATGAACGAATACAAATGAACATTGCAAGCAGATGTGAGAGGAAACTGTGCTCAATCTTATTCGTACAGTGTGAACAGCAGTACAAACGTTTGCGAATTCTGCTATAACATGTGGAAGTTCATTTACATTTGACTTGTAATTATTTGTTCATTCACAAGTGTTCGTGCGTTGGATGTGAAGCCTTTGTTACAACCACATACTTATATATAAATATACCGCGCAAGAGAGGTTTCCGACACCAGAAATAGTGGATGTCGCCATTTTGATGCTTCGTTGTCTGAATCGTTAGTTGTAAATTGAAATGTCCCTAGTGAACGGCCACTTTTCGCGCGCGGGACAATCGAAAATGACAGAATTGAAACAAAACGATCCAATTGTAATTGTAATAAACAAAACAGAGACACGACGACACTGAAGCATCAAAATGGCGTCGATTCTATCTCCTTTTATTTCCTGCGTCAAATGGTTGCGCATATGTTAAAAATCGGTATAGTTATTTTAAGTATATGGTTACAACTCGCAGTTTTGATTGTGATGACTACTAGAACGCCCTAATAATGCGTCAGTGTATAATCTTCTTTAATTATCATATGAATAATGTTCAGTCTAGGGTTCGAGTGTGTGGAATGCTTCAATCATGGAACTTCGTCATGTAAGAATTCTTCGACATTTTGAATCGAGATATACAAATCAAGCATTTAGTGTTCATTTAACGATTTAAAAGTTTCCAATTTTCAGTTAAACGTTGTATTAAAATTTGGCGGCTTTATATATGCGTAGCGACATCTATGATTAGTTCATATTGTTTTGATTTTTTTCACAATGAGTGATTGTCTGTCAAAAATCTAACCGTTTTTCAAATAATGGCAACTTTGAATGAATCAATTAGTGAATGTTCATCAGTGAAAAAACGAAAATTAGATGAAAATATTATAAAAGAAACAACGGATATCCATACGAAATTAATTGATTTATCAACATTTCAATTAGAGAAAATCGTTAATAATAATACAAATCGTAAAACAGTATGTCTTAAAGGTAGATTTGAATCGACAGATGGTGATGCTTTGGTACTATTAGAAAAAACAGCATTTGCTGAAGAGAATTTAAAACAAAATAGTGATTATTTCACAAAAGACAGTTTATTAGAGAAGGAATTCCATAATGATATTTATGGCAATTATAAATATTATCCACAAATCAAATTAAATTGTAATAACCTCAAATTTACACAATTTCCTTAAATATAATCCAAATATTATTGCAGCAATAAAAGCAACAATCATACATCCAGCTACTGAGAAACACATAGAAAAGTATTCGATACAGAATTGTTTTATTGTAGATGAGACACCGGCAATTTACAAAAATATCGTTTTGCCACATTTGAATAGTGAACAATTCGATTTGCAATGGGTTTATAATATTCTAGAACACAAATCAGAAAGTGAACGTATTGTATTTGAAGATCCAGATCCGGAAATTGGGTTCATTCTACTACCTGATTTGAAATGGAACGGTGAATTGGATACGTTATACTTACTGGCAATTGTACATAAACGTAATATCAAATCGTTACGTGATTTAACTGCTGAACATCTATCACTCCTTCGAAATATCAAAAATAAAGGAATTGTGAGTTTTATTTACAAATTATGACAATAAAACATATTTTGATTATTTGTAGGAAACTATCAAAGATAAATACGGATTGAATGGTAGCCAATTGAGGATCTATCTGCATTACCAACCATCATTCTATCATTTACACGTTCACTTCACTTATATTAAACACGAAGCTCCTGGAATATTAGCAGAAAGAGCCCATCTACTCACGAATATTATCAGTAATATTGAATTATTACCAAATTATTACGATAAAGTCACATTACCGTTTATTGTGAGAGAAAAAGATCGTTTAACTGAACGATTACGTAATGAAAATGTTTTATAAATTTATAATATTA